>LBNU01003956.1:29050-43921 GCA_014162995.1 Artemisia annua | reverse complement strand
TTGGTTGTTTATGCTATAACATGGTGACCTAACAAGTGGTATCATTCGCCTAGGGATATTAGAGGTTGTTTAGATTAGTTTACGTTATTTTTGGTCTCGTTTACATGGTCTTTTGTATTCGTTATTTTTGGGTATTTGGTATTTCATTTGAGTTTCAAGGTTTCCATCTCATTTGAATTGGTTTTAGTCAGTTTGGTACTCAGTTTTGAAAAGAAATCTTGCACAGTACGTTATTTGGGGTTTAAGCGAGTTTGAAAACTAGGGTTTAGCGAGTTTGATATTGGTCAGCGAGTATCCTTATCTTTCCAGCGAGTATCATACTTTTTCTTGGCGAGTAAGCCTTGTATCCTTATCGTTTAGCGAGTAAGGATTCTATCCTAGCGAGTAAGGACTCTATCCTAGCGAGTATCAATCTTTCGTTAGCGGGTATCAAACCTCCTTGTTAGGTCACCATGTTATAGCATAAACAACCAAAGATACTTGAATGAATAAGAAACAAGAATGGAGAAGAAGAAGCTAGAAGAATATGGAAGGAACTCAAGAATTTGATGTAATGAAATGTGTTATTGCAAGAGAACCAACAAGCCTTAATGAAGGCTTACACATAGTATTTATAGGGGAGTCCAAGGGTCTCTAGATTCTTCTCCATACTTTACACTACTAGCCCTTGGACTTCCACTTGTAGTAACAATACATCATAAACTTTCATATCAAAATGATTAAACATAAAACATAATAAGTTTAACTAGCAACCTATCATAAACTAATGACCGACACTTGAATAACGTGAAACGTGTTCCTAACAATCTCTTCCTAAGGGTCGGTCGTCAATGGTGAATGGTTGCTTTGACGTCATCTTCTTTACTCTTGAACTTTGGCAATTGCTAGACGTCTCAAAATCGGTTAGATTAGACAAAAAATTCTTTGCTCTTCAATCCTTGTTCCTTGTTGTTGAAGTGATGCATATGATGTAGTAATCTGCCTTTGGTCACTCCTTCGACTCAACTTGATGGTACGCCATTCCAACATGCTCATACGTCTTTGAACTTTTATGACTTGTGCTTAAGTAATTCCCGTTCATTAAGTAAGATCTTTGTCTTAAGACTTTGTAGATTCCGTTGACGTTGAATCTTTCATTAACTTTGAGAAACTTTGATCTTTCTTTGACTTTGTATAACTTAGAGCTTTTCGGGAAGCCTTTGACGTAAGTATGAGCATGTGGAATCATGTGTTGGTGGTGAAGTTCCTGCAAGAAAATGGTTAGTAATAAACAACCGGCACTTACAAGTGAGAAACAGAATTTTTCACCCTCGCAATGTGGTTACTCCTTCTGCCCCTCACCATGGCCGTTCCTAATCGGATGCCCCCGAAGGAGCTAACTCAAAAAATACCAGAGTACCCCAACGATTAGGTGAGTCGTACGAGATCACCCTACGACTGTAGACCATCCGGCACTTACAGGTTTGGAGTTAGAATTCGTCAACAGCATAGTGTGAAGACTCCTTCTAATCCTAGCCAAGGCCGTTCCTAATCGGATGCCCCCGAGAGGGCTAACACTGACATACATACGTACACCAACGATTAGGTGAGCCGCTGGAGATCACCCCGCGACTGTAGAATGCACATGGAACGTCACCGAACACACTAAGCGTAACCCACAAGGAGTTACCGAAGTGACCTGCTGTCAGGGCTGTTTGATGTTGACCCTGGCAGGATTTCCGTTCAATCATTGAGAAAACACCTAAGTGATTCCTCTCATAAACGTTCTCGGCAGATTGCTAAGATCTGCGAAGGACTCGATAATTTACAACTGGTGTCCATTGATGTAGAACAACCAGTGTAAGAAAACTAAGTGTTCCTAAGAGATCTTTGATGAATCTCGAGGCTCTAGACTCGATTAGTGCACCTATGGTTTCCTATGCGGAGATTGGGGCAGGGTCTCCTGTTTCAATATCAACCAACTCTAAGAGAAGGTCGATAGATTATACCGGTTCCCCGTGAGAATGAAACAAGTATCTTTTGAGAGATACCTGAGTGGCTAGAAGGTTTAGTGCATTGCGTCACTGGGTCCATGACGTCTTATCTTCAATACCGATGTTACTTTTGTAACAATCAGTAGCAGATGAGGTGTACCCGGTGTCTGCCCTAAGGTTGAATATATGGAGGGCTCATTTCTTTTCACCCTTTTCTTTTCATTTCTTTTTCATTCTTCAACCCCTTCTTTCCCTTTCATTCATACCCCTTCTTTTGTATCATACCTAAGGACTTCTATTTCTAGACTATGGGAGTTGTCCTTGGGTAGATCCCTCCGGCTCTGGCGGATCATAGGACATTTTCCTATCCTTAATCACCTTATAACTCCATGTCGCCATGAAACCATTTGCTGAAAATCTCTCGAAGTGTTTTATGAATATAAAACACATTTGGTTAACACCTCGAGAGTTTTACTTTTTCAGAAATACTCCCCCTTCACATGTGCTCGATATTGTTTAAGATAAATTTGCACATGCAGGGTAGAGTGGGCACTTTTAGAATTGATCTGCTCTTAGTAGACTTGTACCCGAGGGACACGTTTACGTTGCTTAGTTAAAGGGATCCATTATCAGCTTTTAGGTGATAACTAGCCCTAATAACTAACTTGATGTTGTTAACATTCCTCAAAGAGGAAGTTAGACCCGTCATGGTACTTATCTACTAAGAGTTTCTCGAAAAATGGTACAATCTATTCAGACAAGTCCTTATCGGACAAGTCCTTTCGATTACTAACACTTGTTGTTCCGTCAATTCTTGGGTGATATCTGAGTCGAGCTCAATGAGATTCTTTGGCTTCAACCATATTTTGATCACTTTTTAACTTTTCTCCCCCTCAAAAATAGCATATCAAATGTTATTTTTGGAAAACGTTTGATTAAAATATGCCTTTTTGACTCATATGGGGAGAATGGAACAAGAACAATTTGATTGATTTAGCAAAGATGTATTTCAAGTACTCCCCCTCAAATGTTGCATTGTGTTTTGAAATTTTGAAATTTCGAGGGAATACTTGTTCTTTTGAGCAGAATTATGAAAAATCTTGAAAGTTTGATTAATTCTACTCAAAAGTAAGAAGCCTTCGCTCCTTATATTAGGATTGAGGCACTGAAGCGTACCTCAGGGTCCTTTCTTTACAAGTTCGGGTTGTACACTGTTATGTGTGCACAAACCATAATGGATGAATTGTGAAAAGATGAAAATAAAATGATGTTAAAATTAATTGTACCCAATGATGATTCACAATGGAGGCTGATCAGGACGGCGGTATGTTTGGATGTTCGGAATAGCTTCCCGTGCTCCAATCAAGCTTTCAAGAGTTCTAACGTGATGCCTCATCTTCAATCGTTGTCTGATTACGGCAATGAATTTCTGAGCTTCACGAACGTCCTGTTTCTTCCAGCCTACGTTCATCCCTTTGTTGTGCTTTTCCAACTTATCTTGAAGACCAGCTAAGACCTTCCTTAGTGTTTCATCCCCAAACTTCATTGTTTCTTCATACCTCATGAAGTATATTCGTCCTTGTGAAGGAAATGCGACCCCGAACGGTTTGTTGTTGAAGGTATAAGACCGCATCTCATGTATTCCAGGACACTTATCTTCTGGTTCAGTGAGGTTGAGACCTGTTTGGTAACTTTCGGCTCCCAATTGTACGTCTTCAACTCTTGCTTTGATAATTCTGTGACGAACAAAGAGAAGCAAGGAGTTGATGAAGTCGTACTGAAGGCTTCCTTGCAGATTCTGGACCCTTCCTTGAAGTTTGAGAACGTACATGTCCTCAATGTCATTGGGGTTCAACTTTTGGAAGTCAGCTTCGCTAAAGGAATGCAACTTATCATCACTTCTACGTACCACAATCTTTTCAAGGAAGTTGTAGCCGTATCTTTTGTCAGTCTGAGGAATGTCGGTGATGGCAAGAATTCTGTCTTCACGGTACACGGATCCTTTGGTCTTGCAAGTTGCCAATTTCCATTTGTGAAACCATCGTCTCATTTCGGGCCAGTGAAGTGTGCCCAAGGAAGCTTCATCATTGTATTTGGAGACCGTTGAGCAGTATAAGCCTCTCATTTGCTCATGCAAATTGTGAATGGGGTACGAAGCAGCTTTGAATTTTGTTAGAGATGATGCATATCGATGATCAGGGTCAGTGTTGCCATGGATTAAGTATTTCAAATCCTTGTTGAAGAAGTATTCCTTTGGGATTCTCGGGTATGCAGTTGTACCGAGAAGAGGCAGCGATTGTGTGAAGTCTTGAAACTTCAGCTCTTCAGTGAGTGGCGTGAGAGTATCCCAGGCTGCCCTTGGTTCCCAATTGATGTCTTCGGACAGTGCACGTGCTACTTCTTCAATGTTATATTCGAACTCAATCTCATTTGTTGTGCAAGTTTTGAAGTCTGTAAACCCTGCCTTTCGAATCTCCAACAGATCAGATAATTGAAGTCTTTGAATTTTCATCACTTTCTTCAGCCGTTTAGTGAACCCAATAACTGATCCTTCAATAGGCGCTTCAGACTCAGGAATGTCTGGATAAGCATCAACCATGTCGTTGAACCAATTAAACGAAGGAGCTGAGGGATCGATCCATTCTGGAGCTGGAAGTACTTGAGCTTCCTTTGGTGGTTCGTTGACATTTGTGGGCATTGTGAGATCTTCAATCGGAACATCATCAAACTGTACACCTTCCATTGGTGCTGCTGTCTCAGTTGGAACCTCAGTTTCTTCCATCTGAATGCTACTTGAAGACTGCCCTTGGGAAGACTCTTTCCTTGTTTCAGACGTTTTACCGGTGAGAGGTCGAGATGAGGATGATTCATGAAATTTCTTCTTTCTTTGCTCAGATGGACGATCATCTGGGTCTTTGTCATCTCTGCGTCTTTTTGGTTGTCTGGGTGGTTTACAAGAAGCGGTCTTTGTAGAGGCTTTCTTCATGGATTCCATCAAAGCTTTTCGAAGTTCAGCTTCATTAGGGTCATCGACAATAGCTTCCAAGAGTTGACCTTTAAGTTCATCAACAGTTGGCTTAGCTGGTACTGTTTGAAGAGTCATTTGAGTAGTCTGTAAAGTTTTCGAAACAATCTCCTTTAGATCTCTTTTGACGAACTCTTCCAATGTTCCCGGGAGGTTGTCACGGAGATACTTTTCGACTTCTCTTGGTACCTTTTCTTTGATGGCTTTTTCGATACTTTGACCTTCCAGTTTATCCAGCTTCAACTTCTGCTTGTCTTGTTCCTCCTTAAGCTTGTTAACAGTTCTGGTGATCATATTAAGTGCACCAGGTCCACTCTTTGAAGTTTTTGGAGACGATTGTACTTGTTTTGATGGTTGTGTTTCAGTGGAAGGTTCAGGATGTTTCTGAGATACGGCAGTGCTTGGAACAATTTGATAATCGTCGACTCTGTTGCTTTCGTCGTCCGATTCTGGTTGATCATCAAGGTTACCTCCTTCATTTTCACTTTCATTCTTTTCATCATCAGATTCCTCATCACTATCTTTCTTTTCATCTTCTTCGTCTTCATTATCATCTTCACTTTCCTGATCACTATCCTTAACCTTTTCATCATCAGATACTTTCACCCGCTCATCACTACTCTCCTCCTGTTCTTGCTCAGATTCATCGTCCTTACCAGACTTTGTTGCTGTACTTGAGGATTGTTCGGCGTTGTCTGATTCACTACTGTGATGAGACTCAGATTGAGTATTGGAGCCCGATCTTTCAGATTCCTCTGGTTGTGTGTCTGCTTTTGAGCTGGAGCCTTGACCTTTCTTTCTCAACTTTTCCAGTCTCTCTTCCTCAACCAGTCTGCTTTCTTTCAATGTCTGCTTGAGTAACTTAGCCTCTTCTGAAGCAGTTAGTGGTTGACTCGCTTCTTTAGAAGACTCAATCTCTTTTCCCTTTCCTGTTTTTCTTTTCTTAGTAGGTTCCTTGACAACTTCTTCTTCAACAGGTTCATCGGGTTCATCGATGGGAGCGAGTTTCTTTTTCGGTTGGCGTGTTACCTTCTTTGATCTTCTTTTGGGAACCTTCAACAGCTTGGCACCAACCTGTCCACTTCGTTCAGCAGCATCATATACTTTATATTCCTCTGTTTCACGGACTTCATCAGATAGTAGACATTCCGGAATCCTCATTCCTTTCCTGGTAGTGCTGGTGGATTGAACACGAGCAGATGTGAGTAGATGATCCATAGATGGTGTATGTTGTTTGTCATTGACTCTAGGATCAATGTCAGAATATTTGTTCATGAAGTGAAGGATTAGGAGTTTGGTGAATCTGGAGAATGGTACTTTCTTGTCCTGCTGTTTCTTAATTCGAGCAGCCTGATACAGCATGTCATCCCATATAATCTGAGCATAGTCAATATTGGCCTTGTTGATTACACCCCAGAAGAATTGCAGAAATTCGAGTGACGGATGCTCATGACCAGTTTGTCTACCGGTGATAGAGTTGGTGAGAATGGCATAAAGTGTTAGCCATGGTTGTGGAATGTTTTTGCGGTTAATGGTTTTGAGGAGTGTGATTCTTTCTTCTGATTCATCATACCCAAGTTTTCTAAGGAATCTAATAGCTTCAGACAGAGAAGGTGGGTTTGTAAATTTTGGAACTTCTTTGGATCCTTTAGCAGGGAGACCCAATACCGATCTGAGAGTATCCACCTTGAACTTGATATCTCTGCTGTCTATACGTACAGTGATTGCATCGTGATCCTTATTGGGTTTAAGATCCTTCCAGAACTGTAAGATGTAGACTTCAGGTACAGTACATGTGTTAGTAAGGACTTTGCTGATGAAGTGATGTTGCAGAATTATTGGAATGATGGCACAGGTAGGATGGCACGTAATCTTATCTAGATCAATCCTTAGGTTGGATTTGCTGATGTCTCTTTCATCTCCATGAATCAGTTCATGTCGAGGAGTCGGTGTTTGAGACATTTTGATACCTGAAAGAGAACAACACAAGCAACCAAGTACATGTGGACGAGTTAACGTTAGTGAATAATCCTATGACTATTACAAATCATGAAAACATCACAGATACACTCAACCAAGTACACTACATACATGCTATTGTTTTGAAAAATTTTGGCAGAGTTTCTTTTCATAAAATGGACAAAAATAGAACCCATACGATGATGGTTCTAATCCAATCTCCTTACTCGGAGTGAAAGAATGTATAGCAAGCACGTATATATCCATTAGATTGAACATAGACCAAGTATATGCCTAAACACATCATACAAGTGCATATTAGAATCACAGACCAATGTACCACACATATTAACATGATAAGCAAAACAGACCATCACCATACTCGCTATGGAGACCAGACAAATCATACTCGCTATTCACATGAGATTCATACTCGCTATGCCATTTGGTTAGACCATACTCGCTATTCAATTTTGATAAGACCATACTCGCTATGACAAGATAAGCATCATACTCGCTATGCAATATAAAGTCCATACTCGCTATCTCAAGAAAAAGTTCATACTCGCTATGTACATTTAATACACCATACTCGCTATGAATTGAGAAACAATCATACTCGCTATTCAATTTTTTAGACCATACTCGCTATGACAATTTTTTAGATCATACTCGCTAGCAACATGACGTCCATACTCGCTATCTAAAAACAGCATCCATACTCGCTATGCAATAAGAGAAACATCATACTCGCTATGAATTGGAGACAATCATACTCGCTATCAAAGTTTCATTAAATCAGAGCAAGTATTCAAGAAAAATGTTGTTACGGCACATAAACATACCCAATTAAACATCAAACCATGATCATAACATCCAAAACAAAATTCCTAATGTCACCACATAAGGGATACGACACAAGAAAAACAAATTAGGTCCATGATGCAAAACGAGTGAAGCATAAACCCCACAAAGATGATTTCTCATCTCCTAAACACCTACCCAAACAGCTTTTAACACTTAATTGTACCAAAATCTCACAGACCAAGAACCCCCAATTTAATCGAGCCCTAAATAGATGAGCATGCAGATTTCTTTGTAAGATTAAGGTTAGATTGAATTTAATGTATTAAACTTAAAATTTAGATGGAAATCTTGCAAGAAAAAATCGAATTAGAGAAGAAAGGAGTGTGGCAGCGTGTGTTTGTGTTTGTTTGGTGAGTGGGAAAAAATCGTGGGTTTATGAATGACAGATATAGGTTTCTATTGTTTCAAGATTAACATGTTCAGTCCCTGTGGTTTTATTTTTCCAGAGTATAACACATATGGTCCTTGTAGTATAAAACAACATTTGCGAGCAAGTCACACGACTTATCATGAACCGTAAGATTACTTATAAAATTTAAACGAGCTATCGGTTCGATGATATGTCGGGATAAGCATATGAAGAAGAGAAATTTAAAAATAAAGTAACGATGATGAGAAAATCTTAAAAAAATTCTCCCCCTCAAGATATGTTTGTTTATAAATGTTGAAAGCGTTTGTTTAAAACATATCTTGAAGTTTTTTTTTTCTTTTATTTTTTTTTATTTTTTTTTTTTTGGAAATTTTATAATTTTGTATTTTGTTTTTGAAATAGTATTTACAAAGATAATTTGATGTTGACTCCGTTAGTTGTTTGTGAGAAAAGATTTTAAATCTTCGGGAGTCAAACATCGCATACCAATTTGGTGAACCAGTTGAGCAAACCTTGTTGGAGCAAGGGCTTTTGTAAACAAGTCCGCCAATTGGTATTCAGTACCCACAAAATATAATTCCACCGTACCCTGTTCAACATGATCTTTAATGAAATGATACCGTAAGGCGATATGCTTGGATTTGGTGTGAAGGACAGTGTTGCACGAGATGGCGATTGCACTTTTGGAGTCACAATAAATCGGGATTCGGTTGAATGTGTAGCCATAGTCTTGCAGTTGTAATCGCATCCAAATGACTTGAGCACAACATGCAGACATGGCTACATATTCAGCCTCCGTCGATGAGAGTGACGTGCAATCCTGCTTCTTTGACTGCCATGAAACAAGCTTATCACCGAGAAACTGAAGACCGCCAGATGTACTTTTTCGTGTGTCTAGGCACCCTGCATGATCAGCATCTGAAAAAGCGATTAGTTCAAAACCAGAATCCTTCGGATACCAGATCCCCAAGTTAATGGTTCCCTTTACGTATCGAAGGATTCTTTTAGCCTCAGAGAGGTGTCGCTCAGTTGGTTTAGACTGATAGCGAGAGCACATATACACTGCAAACACAATATCTGGTCTGCTGGATGTGAGATACATGAGTGACCCAATAATACTTCGGTATTTGGTAGGGTCAACAGGTTTCCCATTTGGGTCAGCATCCAGCTTAGTTTGATAATTCATGGGTGTCGAATAAGTATCACAGCTGGTCATTCCATGTTTCTTAATAATTTCAAGAGCATATTTGGACTGGTTTATAAAAATACCACGGGGTGATTGATGAACTTGTAGTCCTAAGAAGAACGAAAGTTCACCGATCATGGACATTTCAAAATTTGTTTTCATTAATTTTGCAAAAGCATTTGAATATTTCTTGTGCGTTGAAGCAAAAATAATGTCATCGACATAAATTTGAACCATTAAAACGTCCTCCCCGTGTTTTTGAATAAACAATGTAGGATCAACAGTTCCTTTAGAAAAGTTATTAGCCAACAGAAATTTGGACAGTTCATCGTACCATGCCCTTGGGGCTTGTTTGAGACCATAAAGTGCCTTCTTGAGTCGGTAGACATGGTTTGGATGTTCCGGGTCGACGAAACCTTCCGGTTGACTCACATAGACCACCTCACGAAGTTTGCCATTCAGAAAAGCCGTTTTGACATCCATCTGATAAACTACCATATTTCTGTGTGCTGCATAAGCCAGAAACATTCGTACAGCCTCAATTCGAGCCACTGGAGCAAACGATTCCTCAAAGTCAATTCCTTCTTCCTGAAAGTATCCTTTTGCAACCAGGCGGGATTTGTTACGAATCACTGTACCATCAGCATCTAACTTATTCTTCCATATCCACTTCAGCCCGATGACATAAACCCCATCTGGTCTTTCAACTAATTCCCAAACCTCTAGCCTTTTGAACTGTTCAATCTCTTCTTGCATGGATTCAATCCAGTTGTCGTAGGTTAAGGCGTCTTTGATGTTTTTGGGTTCAGCATTAGACACGGTAAGTGCATAAATGCAATTTTCAGCATCGGTGTAGAGTTTACGTCTAGTCATGACTGGTGCGGTTGGATGACCAATGATGTTGACTAAAGGATGATCTTTTGTCCATTTATGTGTAGCAGGGTGGTGTTGGTAAGAGGTTTGCATGTTGGTAGGTTCCAAATTGCGTGTAGATGATTCAGCAATCTCTTCATAAGTCGGGACTGGTGCGAAGGGATTAAAGAACGCATTTGGATCATACTCAACAGGAGTGGGTACTTGTGGTTGAGTCAGATCTTCAGCTGTTTTGTCGGTTGTGGAAACGGTTTGTTCTTCTGTAGTTGGTGATTCCATTGGTGGCGCATCATTTCCTACAGTTGAGGTTGTAGGTGAAGATGTATCAGGTGTAGCTTGGTTAACAAGAGGAGCAGCGGAATTGGTGGACGCATCTGATGCACTCGGAGCAAAGGTATCATCAAACAGTGGAGCAAACAATGTTTCCAATTCTTTACGGGTGAGTGACAACGGTTCAGTTGAAGAATCTGGGAAGTTAAGACGGTTGGTTGCGGGTCCTAAGCTGTTTTGCTCAGAAGCCATTGCAGAGAGTTCATCGAAATTAGCATGGATTGTCTCTTGGATTTCTCGTGTGCGACGATTGTAGATTCGGAAACCTTTGGAGTGCTCACAGTACCCTATGAAGATTCCAATGTCGGCTTTAGCTTTGAGCTTACCAAAATCATCACGATCATTGTGAGGGTAACAAAGAGCCCCGAAAACATGAAAGTGCTGAACGTTTGGTTTGCGTTTGTGAACAAGCTCATATGGAGTTTTGTTGTGGCGTTTATTGATCATGCAACGATTCTGTGTATAACAAGCAGTTGAAACAGCTTCAGCCCATAAGAAATCTGGTAATTGAGCGTTTATTAGCATTGTCCTTGCAGCTTCCACAAGTGTTCGGTTACGACGTTCTACAACCCCATTCTGTTCAGGACATCTTGCTATTGACGTTTGATGCTCAATTCCCACTTTCTCAAAGTAATCTCGAAGAGTCTGATTCTTAAACTCAGTTCCATTATATGTTCTGACGATTCTAACGGTGTTACGCAGTTGGACCTGAATCTTTGTGAGAAAGGTGATGATCATTGATGGAGCTTGATCTTTGCTACGTAAGAAGTATACCCAAGTCCATTTAGAGTAGTCATCAACAATTACTAATATGTAGCATTTTCCATTGATCGTTTGCACACGCATTGGGCCACATAGATCCATATGGAGTAAGTGAAGAACATGTTTAGAGCTTCATTCAGCAATAGAATTGAAGTGTGCTCGCTTGCTCTTTCCTTGTTCACAAGCCGGACATAGGTGATCTTTTGAGTAGCGAAACCGAGGAAGACCTTCAACGAGCTTATGACGAGCAAGATCCGTCATTGTTTTGAAGTTAAGGTGAGACATACGCTTGTGCCATAACCATGATTTTGTTGAAGTTGCTTTGGAAAGAAGACAGATCGGAGAGGTAGCAATCATATCGGATAACGAGATAGTGTAGAGACCTTTTTCACGTTTACCGGACATAAGATTGTTGCCTTGAAGATCACGAACAAAACAAGTTTTCTCCCGAAACGCTACTTCCAAATCTCCATCGCAGAATTGACCGACTGAGAAAAGATTGTGCCCAAGTCCTTCGACATAGTAAACCCGACTGATTTCGATGTTCCCTGTGACATAATCACCATAGCCCATGATAGCAGCAAAATGATCATTCCCGAACCTGACAGTGCCAATAAACTTTGCAACGAAGTTTTTCAACATTTTGAGGTTGCCTGTCATGTGTCGGGAACAGCCGCTATCAACAATCCAGAGTACAAGTTGTACCACCTGCATCACAAGAAGAAGACAAAGGTGGAGCAATGGTCACATTGGAACCCGAAGAAGAAGTGGGTTCCGATGGGTTAGAAACACAAGAATTAATAACTTTAGGTATCCATTTGAAACTAGGTTTTCTCTGTAACCATTGTTGCCATAGCCAACTAGATTTAGCTTTCTTCTTAGTGAACGCATTAGGTGTTGCAACTATCCTAGATGTCGTGTGAGCAATGGGTGTAACTAAGGTATCATTAGAAACTACACTTGGCTTTCTACCTAGCACAGACTTAGTAGCAGTGGGGGGCCTATTAGAAATGCCATTGTAACGTTTCATTTGACGAGATAGGAGAGTATTAGCAACACATTTAGTGTGATCACCAGACAACATACTTTTACGACAAAACACACAAGATGCATTAAACTTAGAAACATTCAAAGGTTCAGCATTCGTTACACATTGATTCAAATTACAGACAGATAAATCAGAACCTAAATCATTTGCAACATGCATTTTATTCAAATTCCTAGTGTGATCTTCTACTGCTGAGGTCTCTAGATGTTCACTGCTACGTTTCCAGATCCTATTCTTCTTTCTAAGCCTTTTTCTCTTTGACCTGCTAACGTTAGTAGTGTTGACTAGTCCTGTAGAAGTTGAAGCAGTCACATTAGAATTCGAAGAGTGTGTTTGTTTAGGGGATGTGTCTATGTTATACATTCCTGGTGCTATCACATTAGTGCTAATTGATTTTCCTTTCTCAATCTTCTTGAGCTTCTCCTTTAACTCAGTGATGACATGTTGTTTTTCTTGAATGACGCTTTCGAGTTTTTTGTTAGACCGAAAATAAGCGTCACGATGTTGTTCCCATTCGGCATTTTCAATTTTCAAATCAGCAATTTCTTTTTCATATTTTAAAAGTAAATTGTGTGAAACTGCATTTTCTTTGTCAAGAGATGAGTTATTATTATTTTGCAATTTCAATTCAAAATCTAGACTCTGAGATTGACACCATTCGAGCTTATGTTTCAGGTGACAAATTTCTTTTGAAAGTAAACTTTGCACATCATCACTGTGTTTCGAGAGAGCCTCATTTTCATATTTCAATTTGTTAATTTCATCTTTTAACAACTCATTACAGTATTGTGATCATCAACAAGTGCAGAGGTACCAGTTTCATACAAAGCATTCATAATCACAGACAAAATATCAGCAGTAAGAACAAATTCAAAGAGGCGATCAGATTGTTTTTGCAAAACTTTATTACGGCGTTGTTCTTTTGAAATGATGTTCTCAGTTGCTTCAAAAACTTTCATCATTGAGTTTACTTCTTTCTGTAGTTCCTGTTCCCAATAAGTAGCACAAAGACGCAAATGTTGTACATGTGGCAAAAACTGTTTTTGAAAGACTTCTCTCTTTTCTTTCTCATAAGGAGATTGAAATGTTGCAACTGTTATTTGAGAGTTACGTTCAATTGCTTCTTCTAAAAATTTTATATCTTCCATGAACATTTCAAAATACCGAAGTACTTGACATCTTTTTGTTAACGGTTTAATCTGACNTTTGGTTTGTGTTTGTGAACAAGCTCATATGGAGTTTTGTTGTGGCGTTTATTGATCATGCAACGATTCTGTGTATAACAAGCAGTTGAAACAGCTTCAGCCCATAAGAAATCTGGTAATTGAGCGTTTATTAGCATTGTCCTTGCAGCTTCCACAAGTGTTCGGTTACGACGTTCTACAACCCCATTCTGTTCAGGACATCTTGCTATTGACGTTTGATGCTCAATTCCCACTTTCTCAATGTAATCTCGAAGAGTCTGATTCTTAAACTCAGTTCCATTGTCTGTTCTGACGATTCTAACGGTGTTGCGCAGTTGGACCTGAATCTTTGTGAGAAAGGTGATGATCATTGATGGAGCTTGATCTTTGATACGTAAGAAGTAAACCCAAGTCCATTTAGAATAGTCATCAACAATTACTAATATGTAGCGTTTTCCATTGATCGTTTGCACACGCATTGGGCCACATAAATCCATATGGAGTAAGTGAAGAACATGTTTAGAGCTTGATTCAGCAATAGAATTGAAGTGTGTACGCTTGCTCTTTCCTTGTTCACATGCCGGACAAAGGTGATCTTTTGAGTAGCGAAACCGAGGAAGACCTTCAACGAGCTTATGATGAGCAAGATCCGTTATTGTTTTGAAGTTAAGGTGAGACATACGCTTGTGCCATAACCATGATTTTGTTGAAGTTGCTTTGGAAAGAAGACAGATCGGAGAGGTAGCAATCATATCGGATAACGAGATAGTGTAGAGACCTTTTGCACGTTTACCGGACATAAGATTGTTGCCTTGAAGATCACGAACAAAGCAAGTTTTCTCCTTAAACGCTACTTCCAAATCTCCATCGCAAAATTGACCGACTGAGAAAAGATTGTGCCCAAGTCCTTCGACATAGTAAACCCGACTGATTTCGATGTTCCCTGTGACATAATCACCATGGCCCATGATAGCAGCAAAATGATCATTCCCGAACCTGACAGTTCCTATAAACTTTGCAACGAAGTTTTTCAACATTTTGAGGTTGCCTGTCATGTGTCGGGAACAGCCGCTATCAACAATCCAGAGTACAAGTTGTACCACCTGCATCACATGAAGAAGACAAAGGTGGAGCAATGGTCACATTGGAACCCGAAGAAGAAGTGGATTCCGATGGGTTAGAACCACAAGAATTAATAACTTTAGGTATCCATCTGAAACTAGGTTTTCTCTGTAACCATTGTTGCCATAGCCAACTAGATTTAGCTTTCTTCTTAGTGAACGCATTAGGTGTT
>LBNU01003956.1:0-12301 GCA_014162995.1 Artemisia annua | reverse complement strand
GCTGGTGGTGGTGGTGGCTGCTGGTGGTGGTGGGTGGTGGTGGCTGCTAATGGTGGTGGCTGGTGGTGGTGGTGGCTGGTGGTGGTGGCTACTGCTGGTGGTGACTGCTGCTGTTAGTGGGTAATCATTATCATACCTCCCAATTTACTGGGTAATGCCCCATTACCCAATACTAAACAATGATTGCATTCCCTAGTCATAACCAGACATGTTTAATCAATACATTTCTCATTCCCCACCCTTCATTACCGCCAACCAAGCACCTCCTTAGCTAAAAAAGCTTATGCCGAATATAACAACAGAGTATCAAACCTCAAAAGTGTATCAGTAATTAAGCATGGTCAATGTGTTTGAGTAGTTGTATTGATATTTATGCTACTAGAACAAGAGTGAACTTTCTGCTATACGAGGAATGAGTCTAACTATACGTGTTTGTTTTAATAAGATTACCTTGAACTCTTGAAGGCCAGTTATGACTAGTGAATAGTCAAAATAAATTGATAGTAACTATTACATTGAAGGCCCGTTATGACTAAACTGTGAATGGTCAAAATGGAGCCTCACCCTGACATTACATAACTGGCAACCATTTTCGTATTGCAATTGTATAGTGTGCGATAAAGTTATTACATAGAATTCTTTTCGTGCGTAAAATTATTATCACGAAAAACATATAATCAGTTAATATTGTTCGCCAAAATTTTTGATTACATGTACCCACCGCCGCAACGCGTGAATAGCTAATAGTCTACATATAATAGATGGATCACGTTATTGAAAAACTAAACACAACAAAAATTAAATTACCTTCAAAATTTATTCACAGTTATTTAGTCAACATTCAACAATATATAATGATTATGATGCCCACTCTAAATAAATTCACTAACTTAGTAATTTGTCATGATTTGTTTCCTTAATTTTCTTTATTAATATATGAAAATAAACGCACAAAATAATTACAATAATAAATACTCAATTATTTCCCCACAAGTTAAATAATGTAAAAAAGAATCGTCAACAAAATGTGCGACCAAGAAAAATAAACCCCAAAAAATGTGTTATTGTATAGCAAATAAATTTCAGTATACAGAAACCCGCCGCTACAATACGCAAGTGGGGCGGCGGGTACCCGACTAATGATTAATAAACACAAAAACCTTTAGATATATGTAAATTTAGTTTAGTATATACCTTTAGGGAAGAGATCTAGTGAGAAGAGAAAATCAAATGAGAAGAGTGAGAAATATTTTTGGCCACACATTTCAAATAAGGAAAGAAGAATTAAGTGGAGATGCATCTACTTTTGTAGGTGCATCTAAAATGTGCGGTTGCGGTTTCTTCTCATCCTTCTCATTTTAGTTTTATTTCTCATTTGATCCTTACTCTATACCTTTATGTTATTTTAGGATAATAAATTTAGGTTTCAACTAATTTACTACTAGTAGCAACCAATGCTTATAAAAGAAAAAACTCTCACAATTTTTTTTTCTCTTGTATATAGGAGAAAGCAAATCTAAGGAAGAAGCTTTCTTCTTTTTTCCTCTTTCATTTCTTGCCTTCAACAACTAAAATAACTCACTCTTCAAGGTTTATATTTATATTTAATTATTTACATTTATTTGCACAACTTCACAAAAAAAACTTTATATTAACTTAACTCTCTTTTATTTCATGTAACAGAAACTTTAAAAATCATCAAACTAATGGAACAGGAACATGTGATGACGTCATCATCATCTGATGAGAACAAGAAAATGAAGGAANTAATCCAAATGAAAACCCGTTTTACGTTAATAAACCATTTGTCCCACTGCAATGTCCTAATATGGATTATCACAAAGAACCAAGTGGGTCGTCGTATAGGCCTAACATGGATTTCTTGCATTGTTCCCAACCGTATCAAGATTATTCCCCGATTCGTAGTACTAATCTTGATATGAATTTGGATGATTGGGAAGACTATCCGACTCAACAATACTCAACCCAAATCTTGGACCTCACAAAACGGGAACAAGACCTGATTTTCTACAATTCAGGAATCGACCCGACTTTGGGTGAACGACAACGAAACGAACTTTTGAGGCTTAAGGCAGAAATCAAGCAACGCAACAAATTAGATTACTAATTTACGTTTTTAATAAGTATTGTCGTTTTTAAGTTTTATTAGTTTAAGTTTTTAATTTAGTATTGTAATGTTTCTTATTTTTAATGAATTTTAAATTTGTTTTTTAAAATGTTTGAATTTAAGAAGAAAAAAAATATGAGTCACCACTGTGGCACTTGGGTTGTGTCTGGTTGCTGGAGAGAGAAAGCTGACGTGACAGTCGAAAAGTTGGGTGAATATGGATTACCACTGTGCCCAGCCTAAGATTACCTTGAACTCTTGAAGGCCACTTATGACTAAACAGTGAATAGTCAAAATAAATTGATAGTAACCATTACATTGAAGGCCCGTTATGACTAAATTGTGAATGGTCAAAATGGAGCCTCATCCTGACATTACATAATGGTATGCAACCTTGAATATTCATTTCACATCTACATTTGCACAAACCCAAGGTTTCGTATTGAAATTCTATAGTGTGCGATAAAGTTATTACATAGAATTCTCTTCATGCGTAAATTATTATCACGAAAAACATATAATCGGTTAATATTGTTTGCCAGAATTTTTGATTACATGGTACCCAGCGCCGCAACGCTCGGATACCCTAATAGTCTACATATAATAGAGGATCATGTTATTGAAACTAAACACAACAAAAATTAAATTACCTTCAAAATTTATTCACAATTATTTAGTCAACAATATATAATGATTATGATGCCCACTCTAAATAAATTCACTAACTTAGTAATTTGTCATGATTTATTTCCTTAATTTTCTTTATTAATATATGAAAATAAACGCACAAAACAATAGACTAATTTAAAAAATATATATTTAGGAAAAAAAAATACTAACTATAATAATAAATTACTCAATTATCTGTCTTCAGGTTAAATAATGTAAAAAATAATCGTTAACAAAATATGAAATCGAAAAAATTGAACCCCGAAAAATGTACTATCGTGTGACATTTACTCGCAAATAAATTTAGGTAAACAGAAACCCGCCGTTATAATACGCGAGTGGGCGGTGAATACCCGACTAATGATTAATAAACTCAAAAACCTTCATATATATGTAAATTTAGTTTAGTATAGGTTTTAACTAATTTACTACTAGCAACCAATGCTTATAAAAGAAAAAGATTTCTCACATATTTTTTTTCTTGTATATAGGAGAAAGCAAATCTAAGGAAGAAGCTTTCTTCTTTTTTCCTCTTTCATTTCTTGCCTTCAACAACTAAATAACTCACTCTTCAAGGTTTTATATTTAATTACCATTTATATTTATTTGCACAACTTCACAAAAAAAAACTTTATATTAACTCTCTTTTATAATTTCATGTTACAGAAACTTTAAAAATCATCAACTAATGGAACAGGAACAAGTGATGACGTCATCATCATCATCTGATGACAAGAACAAAATGAAAGAATCAAAGTTTCCATTAACGTTTCTTGAAGTGGCTGGTGCATCGGGTGTTGTTTTGTTCTTTGCTTTTGGTCTTGCTGGAGTTTACTTGACTTTGCCGGAATCTGATTATAGTTTTCTTAAGCTTCCAAGAACTATTGAAGATCTTCATATCTTAAGGTGAATTCATTTTTTACATGTACCTTTTAATGTTGTATATTGGATCTATTAATGGGGTTTAGTCATAATGTGATTTTTTTGTGTTTTGGATTAGATATAGGGGTTTGGTTTTGATTAATGTGTTTGCTCAAGATTGGATATTTTTGTGTTTAGACTAATGGGATATGCCTTTTTTTTTTTTTTTTTTTTTTTTTAATAAATGGGGTTAGCTTAAAAATTGTTTTTTTTAAGTTTTGATAATGGGGTTAGCTCAAAATTTGATCTTTTTAAGTTTTTGATAATGGGGTTATCTTAAAATTTGATCTTTTTAAGTTTTTGATAATGGGGTTATCTTAAAATTTGATCTTTTTAAGTTTTGATAATGGTATATGCTTAAATTTTAATTTTTTTTGGTTTTTGATAATGGGTTAGCTTAAAATTTGATCTTTATGTGTTTTAGGTAACGAGGTAGCTTGAAATTTGGTTTTGCTAAAAAATGGTTGTTTTGTGTTTTAGATAGATGAGGTTTACTCAGAATTAGATTTCTTGTTGGATTTGCTAGAGCTATTTGATAGTTAATGACTTAATGTTTATAGTGAAATTGTAAGTTTCAAAATTATTGTATTATGTTCATCATAATTTGGTTTGCAGTGAAACTGGCAGCTACATGACTGACATAAATGTATGCATGTTTTGTAATCTAAATTTGAATCTTGTGATCGGATCCATGAATTGAGATAGAAATGAAAGCTCAATGAGTGTGAATTTCCGTTTTTACCTTGAACTTGAACCTCGAAAAACTTAGGAGGCGAAAATGCTATACCAAAAGTAATCTGTTACCAAGAATTTGGAAGTCATGATATGCACTGACTTATGACATCGTTTTGGCACGAGTCTTATTGACTATGTGGTGTATTCAATAATATACGTTGAAGATGACCTAACTACCGTATTTAGTTTTTATAAAGTTTCTACCAAGTCCCAAATAGGTATTGCACTTCATTAGTTATCACATTTTGCTTGTGATGATTTGATTACTTAGGGTTACCAACTGCAACAAAACCGATAATCCAAGGGTAAGGGACTCCCATTCCACAAAACGTCTCACATTTTCTCACGTACGTGTCCTTTTTGGTCATTTTATCTATTATTTTCGGTTAATAATTAAAATTTCTTACACACTTGATGATCTGATTGTTACAACTTCAAACTGCAGTAACACAATAACACTGTGCTCTCCTACCCGTTTTATTGAAACCCACTGTGCTCTGCTACCCTTTTTATTGAAACTAACTATATGCTTATAATTATTCAAAATTGCGGAGTACATCATGACCTTAAAAAAGAAACTTAGGTGGGTGTTTGGATGTGCTTTTAAGTTTATTATTGCTACTTGAAAATGTAATATCCAGCTTATGGTGTTTGGCAAAAGTTGATTATGAATACAATTTTCTGATTCTTTAGGGTCAATATTTATCATATTTTATGAAAGCAGGTAAGGAGTTGTTGCAAGAATATTTGACCATTTAAGATAGATGTAAAACACATGCTTATTTCATTATATGATAATCAAAGTCACAAGGCCGGCGCTTTATTATGGATTAATTAACCGAGTCTTTATTTGTGATTTTTCTTTAGAGATCATCTCGAGAGCTACACAAGTGACTACACAATGCAAGTTCTAGTTGGATATTGCACCGTCTACATCTTTATGCAAACATTTATGATTCCTGGAACCGTATTCATGTCATTACTAGCGGGTTCCCTCTTTGGAGTCTTAAGAGGTGTAGCTTTGGTCGTGTTTGCAGCAACTGCCGGTGCATCTTCTTGCTACTTTCTATCTAAATTAATAGGTCGACCACTTATCAACTCTCTTTGGCCCGATAAACTCGTGTTCTTCCAAGATCAGGTTAGAGGGTCAATTTGGTCATTACATGTCTTCATGGGTCGTCATCTTTTTAACTATTAAAAAAAATTTACGATTTGGTTTTTATTTGCTTAGGTGGCAAAAAGGCGAGGTGGGTTGCTGAATTACATGCTTTTCTTAAGGGTGACTCCAACTTTGCCTAACACGTTTATTAATGTTGCGTCACCAATTGTTAATGTGCCATATCACATTTTCTTCTTGGCAACTTCCATTGGGCTCATTCCGGCAGCTTATGTAACCGTCAAGGTATTTATTTTAACGTTTTCTCTTGTCTCGTGTGTCGCCATCAAGTATGATTCTATAAGATTTATTAACCAGTTAATTTATGGCAGCCCTTAAAGTTAATAACAAACTCGCCATTTTTCTTTTTGTGATGTACAAATATGTATTTCAGTTGCTTTCTTTTCCTAAATAGAAAGATTCTGCCGTATGGTTAATATTTTTTGTTGCTATAGATTATTCTTTCTTAGCGGTGGGAATTTCAAATCTCTTTTTTTTTTTTTTTGGGTAAAACTGGTCAATTCGGTTGTACTTTCTCTAACGGGTCAAAATTGTTAATTTAGAACTTTAGCTCAAATGGAAACGAGTTGATTGGGTTTATTGATTCAAATTGAAACCTTATAAATCGTTTAATTTGTAAAAAATAATTTTTTAACCATAACACATTAGTTATTGAAATGAAACTTGCCATAACCTGCTTAATTTTGACTTTTAACAAACGTATAATTTGACAGGCTGGAATAGCACTTGGTGAACTACGTACAATTGGAGACCTTTATGACATACAATCAATAGGCACCTTATTTCTCATTGGGATCATCTCCATTACGCCTACATTGATAACCAACAAAAACAAACCATAATATGTTTGGTTAGTCTCACGCCATGAAGCGATGTAACGAGTATGAATTCAAAGCACCCTCATGGAAGTGTGTACAGATGCAGCATCAACTTGGAGTTCGGCTTCTGTTTAGAAGACTGGTGGTTGGTGTTGAGCCTCAGGGGCTATGAAGGGATATGTCAGGAATGTTTTTATGTGTTCTTAAGTAATGTTAAAGTTGGATAGTAGTTATGTAGTCTGGTTTTCATAATCTAGTGTCATGATAGTCCATCATGTAAAAACTCTGATCAAACTTGTTTTATATCTCAGGTGTCAAAAATTTTTAAATTTCTAATCATAGATGCAAAATGTTATGCAATTTCTAATATTTGTTCAGGACTAAATTGCCACATGATATGGTCAATGCTGCAGCTCCAAGTTGAAATCTTAACTGCTAAACAGAGATGTGCATAACACTCTAGAACTTAAACCGGTCTCTAATTAGCCCGAAGCAAGTTCTGAAAAAACTGGCTCATTTAAGGACCATCTCGGTCCTTGACTACCAGTCCTTGATCAGCGTTACCCTCGAGTAAAGTAACGGTCCAAAACAGTGTGACAACAATTGCTACACATCCACTAACATCTAACGTTAAATGATTTAGTTTCAATCTACCAAAAATATTTTAGATCACATTTAGCAGGGGTACAAGTTTTAGTAAACGTTCGGGATCATCAAAGTTTTAAATGTAATACCAAATACTGAACGATGATATAAAAATGGTTTCCAAAACTCACAACTAGAAAGAAGATGGTGAGTCAAAAAATTAACCATACTCGACTGGCGATCCATAAAAAAAACTAAAGAAAGTGAACTTAGAACAGATCAAGCGCCGGAGTACCGGACCATATGGAAACACAAGTCCAAGGCCATATACAAACTAGACCATATAAAACCATGACTGGATGTAAAAAGAAACAAACGACATTTTAACCAACCATGCATATTCCATGACTAAAGAAAACAAGATAATCAAACAGAAGTGTAGAACAAGGTAGAAAAACCATCATAAAAAGGTCATATAACATTATATTCAATGTAATTCTGTTGCTGTAAACATCATACAAATCAAAAAAATAAAACTTGGTGCTATTACTTTGTGGCGTACGGCTTTCTTGCTTGCGGTTTATACCACCTAGTCACCGCTATACTTTCCATCCTAAGAACCAACCTTCCTCACAATATATTGCCTTATCATCAGAATAGTCTTCATTCACATGATGCTCTTCTTTTACATAATCATCACCGTTCTCAGTAGTACACTCTTCATCCGAATAATCAACTTCTTTATAAGTAATGTACTCTACGTCAGCCTCATAATCATTACACTCTTCATCCGAATAATCAGCTTCTTTATAAGTAATGTACTCTTCGTCAGCCTCGTGATCATTACACTCTTCATCCAAATAATCAACTTCTTGCACATAAGTACTATACTCGTCGTCAGCCTCGTGATCACTACACTCTTCATCCGAATAATCAGCAGCTTTCACATAACCACTATACTCTTCGTCAGCCTCGTGATCATCAGTATACTTTCTATACTTATAACCAATAAACCATATGCTACACATCCACTAACATCTAGCGTTAAATGATTTAGTTTCAATCTACCAAAAATATTTTAGATCACATTTAGCAGGGGTACAAGTTTTAGTAAACGTTCGGGATCATCAAAGTTTTAAATGTAATACCAAGTACGGAACAATGATATAAAAATTGGTTTATAAAACTCACAACTAGAAAGAAGACGGTGAGTCAAACCAAACTCGACTGGCGATCCATAAAAAAAGCAAAGAAAGTGAACTTAGAACAGATCAAACCTGGCACAGGAGTACTGGACCATATGGAAACACAAGTCCACTGCACCGCCATATACGAACTAGACCATATAAAACCATGACTGGATGTAAAAAGAAACGAAAGACATTTTAATTAACCATGCATAGTCCATGACTAAGAAACAAGATAATCAAACAGAACAAGGCAGAAAAACCATCATAAAAAGATCATATAACATTATATCAAAGAATTCTTTTGCGGTAAACATCATACAAATAAAAAAACAAAAAATAAAACTTGGTGCTACTACTTTGTGGTGGCTTTCTTGCTTGCGTTTTCTACCACCCAGTCACCGCTATACTTTCCATCCTAAGAACCAACCTTCATCACAATAAATCGCCTTATCATCAGTACAGTCTTCATTCACATGATGCTCTTCTTTTACATAATCATCACCGTTCTCAGTAGTACACTCTTCATCCGAATAATCAGCTTCTTTATAAGTAATGTACTCTTCGTCAGCCTCGTGATCATTACACTCTTCATCCAAATAATCAACTTCTTGCACATAAGTACTATACTCATCGTCAGCCTCGTGATCACTACACTCTTCATCCGAATAATCAGCAGCTTTCACATAAGTACCATACTCTTCGTCAGCCTCGTGATCATCAGTATACTTTCTATACTTATAACCAATAAACCATCCTTCTTCATCATACTCTTCGTCAGCCTCGTGATCATTACACTCTTCATCCGAATAATCAGCTTCTTTCACGTAAGTACTACACTCGTCGTCAGCCTCGTGACCATTACATTCTTCATTCGAATAATCAGCAGCTTTCACATAAGTACCATACTCTTCGTCAGCCTCGTGATCATCAGTATACTTTCTAGACTTATAACCAGCCTTGTCACCTATATACTTATAACCAATAAACCATCCTTCTTCATCATACTCTTCTTCAAAATCACGCTTCCGTTTTCCTTTATCAGCAGCCATTACGAACATAAAAGATTGAAACCCTACGATGAAGTTTTTGAGTGATCGAGAGAAAACAATGTCGAATACAAGTTTATGGTTTACAAATAACCTGGTTTCGTTGTATATATAATAATGTTTGTGCCTTGCGCTCTAAGTTTATTATCTATCTGATGTCGGTGGTAATTCTTTTAAGGTAACTTTTTTAATTTGTTGTCAATTACAACCCTAAACCTTTTATTTGCAAAATATATTAGTAACTTTTACAACCATATTTTTATTACCTTGCTATATAACATTTTTTCACGTGTTTGCTGTTAATTTATTGTTAATATTGCAACTATTTACTTTGGTATATTTGATTACTATAATAGTGAAGCTAGTAGGGTGACTAGCTGTGTGTTGGGTCACCTGTAATCAGCTCACTTCATTAATTCATTATTCAGCCCCATAAGCTATTTGTTTTAATAGTCTTTGCAACACAAATATAAACTTAACCTATCCAATGCAACACAAATACAAATTTACTTGTCAAACTATTCTTTTCAAATTATAGTGTACTTCCTAGTTATTATGGCTTTAGGTTGAATCATCAGATAAAGAAACAACAATTTTAGAGCGATATTTATTGCAATAATTTTTAAGTTAAGTTCCGTCTTAACTTTGAATCCTTGCTCCAACCTTGATTACTGCGAACATTGACAAATCTACACTTATAGCTTAGAATATAATTAACATCGAATATAGTTTATTATGTTACCGGATGAACATCATGAATGAGCATTTCATTCATGTTTGTTCATTTAATAAAAGCAAACATAACACACCTGCAAAAATCTTGGTTGTGGTTCCACACTTTCGTCTATTTAGTGGAACAAAAATTGGAGGTATGCACTAGCCGTGGCTAGTCCGAACACAACAAAAACTAACCCCAAACAAAAATTAAACATATTTAGGTTGGGTCCAAGCAGATTCGGATTGTAAGCTTGGACTATTCGACAAGGTTAACTGAATACGTCCCGATCAAGTTAGGTTAACTAAAAAACCGGCTAACCCAAACCCTCACCTAATTGTCTATGAGCACAGGCAAATACACATGCCACAATCCAAATTAAGCCAAAGACACACTAAAGGTAGGTTGGTCCAAACAACCAAAAAAGAATCAAACGGGATCGGATCAAAACTGACACTGGACTATATGGTCCAGAACTACATGACCCAATATAAAAATTGAAAAACTAAAACCAACCAGATTGGAGCATGACAACGACAAGCTTGCCAGATGGTTAAACAGAACAAAGCAAAAACCATCATGAATTAAAAAGAGCTTAACATCATCATATTAGACCAATTCTTTTGTTTTAAACATTAAACCAATTCAAACAATAATAATACAAAGTATAAAACAACTGATAAGTTGCATTTTCTATAACAGACAGCTAACAAAACTATCTAAATTTCCTTGGTTTCTTGTTTTTGTTATTACTTTGTGGTGTACGGCTTTCTTGCTTACGGTTAGTACCACCACTGCCACTACCACCACCATCACCACCAGTTCTTGCTGCATTTGCCGCAGCCTTTCTAGCAGCAACCGAAGGCCTCTTTTCTGAACGTACTTTTTTCTTCACCACATTTTCACTCCTCGATTCAGTCCTCACGTGTTTTGCTATTCTTGTGGCAAACTTTTTCTCACCACCAGATTTGGTAGCACGGATACCCTGATAAGACAGGTTGCCGCCCACAGCTGGCTTAGAAGAAGATGATTCCTTTTGTTTGGATGGTGTTGGGTTTGCTTTCAAGGCATGAGATAACCTGAGCTCCCTGTCTCGGATCTTCAGTATATGTTTCCTAACAACCGTATTTGCAGCTTCCTGAAATATAACAAAACACATTCAAAATAGTACTTTTAAACTGTAATTTATTTTTAAGCATTTCAAGACATGAGGAACTACAGGGTTAGTTTAAATATGAATCAGGGCCGGCTTTGAGGGTGTGCAAGGTGAGCGACCGCTCAGGGCCCCAAAACTTTTAGGGGCCCCAAATTTGTCTCGTTAATAATTATATGTGTGTGCACACATATTTTTTAGGAAGAAAAAGATATTTAGAAGAGAAAATATCTTAAATGAGTAATATGTTAGAACGTTTAGATAATTAATTGCATTATATCTTATAAATGCTAACACTTTATTTATAAACATTTTTCTCGAAAGGCCTCATTATGTAATTTTGCACAAGGCCTTTAAAAATTTTGTCAAATCATGGGACGGCCCTGATAGGACTATATGGTCCAGAACTACATGACCCAATATAAAAATTGAAAAACTAAAACCAACCAGATTGGAGCATGACAACGACAAGCTTGCCAGATGGTTAAACAGAACAAAGCAAAAACCATCATGAATTAAAAAGAGCTTAACATCATCATATTAGACCAATTCTTTTGTTTTAAACATTAAACCAATTCAAACAATAATAATGCAAAGTATAAAACAACTGATAAGTTGCATTTTCTATAACAGACAGCTAAAAAAACTATCTAAATTTCCTTGGTTTCTTGTTTTTGTTATTACTTTGTGGTGTACGGCTTTCTTGCTTACGTTTAGTACCACCACTGCCACTACCACCACCATCACCACCAGTTCTTGCTGCATTTGCCGCAGCCTTTCTAGCAGCAACCGAAGGCCTCTTTTCTGAACGTACTTTTTTCTTCACCACATTTTCACTCCTCGATTCAGTCCTCACGTGTTTTGCTATTCTTGTGGCAAACTTTTTCTCACCA
This sequence comes from Artemisia annua, assembly GCA_014162995.1. Classification (NCBI taxonomy): domain Eukaryota; kingdom Viridiplantae; phylum Streptophyta; class Magnoliopsida; order Asterales; family Asteraceae; genus Artemisia; species Artemisia annua. The sequence continues at coordinate 271 of LBNU01003956.1, read as the reverse complement.
CCAGATTTGGTAGCACGGATACCCTGATAAGACAGGTTGCCGCCCACAGCTGGCTTAGAAGAAGATGATTCCTTTTGTTTGGATGGTGTTGGGTTTGCTTTCAAGGCATGAGATAACCTGAGCTCCCTGTCTCGGATCTTCAGTATATGTTTCCTAACAACCGTATTTGCAGCTTCCTGAAATATAACAAAACACATTCAAAAAAGTACTTTTAAACTGTAATTTATTTTTAAGCATTTCAAGACATGAGGAACTACAGGGTTAGTTTAAA
>LBNU01003955.1:24964-47547 GCA_014162995.1 Artemisia annua | reverse complement strand
TATTATATATTTTTGAAAAACACTTTTGGTAATAAAGGAAAATGTTTAAATCATACTAAATATATGAATTCAAATTTTTAACTAAAATCAGTTAGTTTTTCACCAAATAAACTTTCCCCAGAAAAAGAAAAGTTTCTGGCCGTTACAGGTGGGCGGCCCCCTTAATTATAAGGGGCGGCCCCCTTAATTTTAAGGGGGCCGGCCATGAATTAAGGGGGCCGGCACGCTCCCTGTGTCAGAAACTTTGCCTATAAATACCACCTCAAATCTGGTATTTTTCCTCACCTTTTGCACGAAAATTTTCAGATCTAAATCTCTCTAAACATCTTCTAAAACCCTTTGATCATTAGATTATTAATCCTTGTTTCAAGTGATTCAATCCCTTCTCATCCATCCTCATACAAAGTGCAAAAGAAGAATACTCCTTCAACAAGTAGTGAAGAAGTTGAAGAGTTGTGAGATTGGTTCTAGCTAGGATTAGAACCCGACATCTAGCTTTGTGTCGTTAAGCCGGTGTAAGCGAAAGTTGTGTAAGGTTTCTCCGCCACAAGGGAGTTTATTGACATAGTGAAGAAAACTCTCGAGTAGGTGACTCGGGGAGTGGAGTAGGAACAAGGAAGGTGACCTGGTAGCCGAACCACTATAAATTCTTGTGTTGTGATTTGATCTTTCTAACTCTTTACTTTCATTACATATTTACTTATACTATATTTGTTTGGTTAGTTAGTATCTATATAATTGTTCATATAGTGCAAGTATTGAATTCGCATAAACTAGAATCGAAGTTTTTTAAAACAAACTTGTTTTTATAAATTGTAAAACGGACGTAAAACTATTCAACCCCCCCCCCCTCTAGTTTTCCACAATATCTTTAGTAACTTTCTTTCTTTCAACCCATTTAGATTGATTGATCCCTTTGATGTCTTATAAACAGGTATATCAATAATAAATTTTATATCTTTACTAACTTCTTTTCTTTAACCCATTTAGATTGATTGATCCGTCGACCCTTTTGTTTTCCATTTTCTCTATTTTTATTTCTTATTTGACCCGTTAGAGATATAACATGCCCGAATGTACCCATGTATAAGTAACTGGGTGGATTAGTTTGTCCCATTTGTAATTTCCGCGAAGCTTAAATAATTTGACATTTTGACCTATCTGTGTTGAAACTTTAGGCATAATGCATTGAAGAAAAAGATACATTACATTGATGCTGATGCGTGGTTTTGTGACCTTACAACAGGTTTTACCTCTCGAGGGATCTCAAGAGGCTTACAACCCCACCAGGCAGTGTACCTGACCGATGTAGTATAGGATAGTGGTAAGTACGGGGGATTGATCGTTCTCTCACAGGGAATAGTGTTCGTTAGGACAGAAAAACTACTCTAATAGGTCTAAGGGTGAAGGAAGATTCTTTTTGTATTTTTATATTTTTAGGAAAGCAAGTAAAATCTCGGTTTTGAAGGAGTGGGCGGAATTAGTTGCTAGTCAACTAACCCAAAATTACTACAATTGCAAATAAAATAAAATAACTAAACTATTTGGTTGTGAAAACTATATGGAGAAAAGTTGTGTTTACTTAGACTTCATTACTCCCTAACTATCTTTTACCGGTTAATTGATATGTATGTTACTTGTGTGGATGAAGGGTGTATTCCTAATAACTCATGGAGTGGCATACATATCTCTCCAATTCTATGAGCTCTTATCTCCTCCTATGCCATGCACGGCACAACCATAGGGATTGTAAACAGTGGCTCATGCGTTAAATACTACCTTAATAGCCTAGTATGCCTTGGCTACATGTTTCCCAAGACGTTCAAGCACGTTACCATAAAGGAGGTTGGCCAGTTTTCTTGAGCCTAACATTGATGGAACAATCATCCCAACAAACAACAACACATCAATTAACCAATAATTAATTGTTAGGTTTCATTAGATCTAAGCAAACACAAGAGAATTTAGCTACACATGTTAATTAAAAGACAAGTAAAAGAGATAATCAACCAACACATAGACATATTGATTAAATTGAAGTGAAGACTTATCTTTAATTAAGCATGAGGGTTCCAAGGGTTGGAAACCCTAAAAAGTACAGAAAATTCGTCTAGGGTTTGGTGCCAAAAGTTCTCCACAAAGTTCCACACTAATAAATGAAAAATAGAAAACTATATATAGACTTTTACACTCTGACGGCGTCAGGTTATAGGGTCTAACGCCGTCAGCCCGCCGCCATAAAGTTTCTCGGATGGCCTAGATCCACTTCTGACGCCGTCACCCTTTGTTGCCTTCTGGGTCGTCACTCTTTAAAACATAACCTGACGGCCTACCACCAATAACACCTGACGGCGTCAGGTGTAAAGTTCCCAAATCTTTCTGGCCCGTCATTTGTAAATTGGTTTCCACTCCTTTGTCAATGTTTGCTGATGGCGTCACGTTGTGACTCTGACGCCGTCAGGTAGTAATTCCAGCTTCTTTTGAGATTTTGTCGTTTTCTTCACTTTAATGCTCCAAAAACGTCCAAATATGCATGTTTTCTAGAATTCTTCTCAAAAGTACCTAAAATGACAAAAGGAACGATTTAGGGCAATATTTGATCACATTTATACGAATTAAGGCTTAAATGACCCCTTAAAAGCGTAACACTTTTCGTCTCATCAAATACCCTTACACTTGGGATTTGTTTGTCCTCAAGCAAATGAGCTTTTAATCCAATCAAAATATGAGTTAGGGGTCATTTAACACAAATATAAAAGTAATTACAACAAATAGTTATTAGACCCTAATCATAACAAGCACGGAAATCATACACTAGCACCTCACAAACAGTGTTCGGATTCTCTCATCTCTCAAATGTCATAGAAGTATATCTCATAAATGAAAACGGAAAATAACACTCACTACCTGTCATAGCAAATAGATTACCATAGGCTTGGGAGAGGATCAATTACTCCTCCACTAGGCGTAAGCACCTAAGATAAACTATCAAAGAGGGCTTTCCAAAGGGTTGTAACGTAAGGTGTAGGGATATGATAAACACGGTCTGGTTGGAATAAAGGGTATTTTAATGGTGGCAAGTTTAAATTTCATGTCAATTACATGCACTCTACATCGTTGCTTAAGCCAAGACTCGACTCAACCTTAAACTAAAAATGAAATAACAAAAACTAAAAAGAAACATAAAAGGAAACGGGATGGTAGTCCGTATGTTTTTCTCTTTTCTTTTTCATTTTTTTTTTGTATTTTTCTTGATTTTTCGATTTTTTTTTTATTTTTTTTTTATTTTTATTTTTTTTTTTTACAAAAAGGTGAAATATATTAAATAAAATCAAAAGTTATTTACAAAACAATAGCACAAAAGATATAAAAAGTTGGGACACACCCCAACAATTCAAACTTTTGCCTAAAAGGAAATAGCCCATAAGAAATTGGACAGGCCCAATTCTTATAACAATGTTGCAAAGTAAAGAATACTAACACTACCAATGTCTAAACAAAAAAACAAGATAGCCGACCATGCATCCTCTTAAATCCCAATCTTAGTATTATGACAGCTTAATCTAGGACCACATACATACTCTGAATAAATGGAAACATCCAAAGGGACCAACCAATGGAGTTCCAACCATCACCATATGTATACAACCCATAGAAAGCAAATACCAAGACTGAAATATAGGAAGGAAGCAAGAAATGATAACCAAGTGCAGCAATGATCTCCCAAACTCTAAAGCCATACTGATCAGCAAAAGTCAAACAGCAACTCCAAGCCAAACATAACTTCCAAAAACAAAACATAAGATAATCCAAACAGCCTTGTCTTCAGTACAAATATGGGAGAGGATGAATCATCAAATAACCAATCATCCATATACCTTGTCTCATTAAAAAACCTTGCCAAAATAAAAACCCTGTGGGAAAATTTTAAACAAGGAAAAAGAGTACAAGGATTGTTTGTGTTAGAGTAGCAAAAAACAATATCATAAAGGCCCAAACTCCAAGTGCAACAAACAGTCATATACCCTAAATAATGTTTACCAGATTCCAAGAGCACAAATCTGATGACAAGCTGATTATAACCATCCAAACTATAAAAATGAACCCACCCAGAACAACACCACCACCAAATAACCCCAACCTGATCAATATACCTCAAACCCAAATACAAAATGCCAGCGCAGAGGTTTAGGTCGGTTTCTGTAGTGCATAGCCATCTAAACTCCACATCACCAATCTGATAGCCAGCGCAGAAAGCTACCTTTACCTCTGTAGTGCATAACATTTTGCTAAATAAACGCTCGCCCCTATCAAAAACTTTATTACACTTCCAAAGACCAGTGCTCAAGCAAACCCAGCAAACCCACTCCAAACGAAAAACCCCGGGTCTGCAAGAATATATGAAATCACTGGAAACCACATAATAACAATTACTGTAAAGGTTCAAACAGACACCCTTACCAACATTACCAAATCTGATAATAGCATAAACAAACCGCCACAAATTCAATGTGACAACGTGCAACTCAGCAATCATCCAGATATCATGTAACGCCATTAACACCATTATCGTGACTCTGATAACTCCTATACCCATCATCATTACTACTTTTCAATGGAATCTTCCAAATACCCGCTGCCTTCTCTGCTTCCAAAGACCACTTTATTTTCAATCCCAACAGCTTGTGTCTCACAGCATCAACAATAATTTTGAAAACAGTCTCCTCAGTTCTAAAATCGTTTTGGAAAATTCTAATGTTTCTTTCTTGCCAAATATAATAAACCGCAGCACCAAACACTGAACGCTGAATAATACTCCAAAGAGAATTGTTAGCAGTTCTGATGGCTATTCCCGACACAATTTCAGCCCAAATACAAGACACATTATCAAGCATACACAGAATCTTTAAGTTATCCCAAACAATCTTAGAAAAATTGCAAGAAAAGAACAAATGGGTATGGGTTTCATCAACAGTTTTGCACAACGGGCATAAGGTACTAGAAATATTAAACCATTTGGAAATTCTGTCCTTAGTTTTAAGCCTACCCCTCATGGCCATCCAAAGCACGAAAGCATGCCTAGGAATACACTGAGTGAACCAGACGTGTTTATACCAAATAACTTTGGGGCTATCAATCCGTAACGCTTTCCATGCTTCCTTAACACTAAACTTCACATCCTTATTCTTTTTATTAATCCATAAAACCTTATCCTCAAAATCATCTAATAAAGTGGGAACCGGCACATTCAACACATCACCAAATAAATTATTCCATTCAAAGGGCCATCTCCATCCATTACTATCAATCCAATCCGCAACTTTGTCATTCACATCAAAACCGTGCTCAGTAAGAAAACTATGAGTGATAACCTTGCACAGAGGACAATTGGTGTGCCATTTATCAAACCACATAGAACACTTCTTGCCATTGCCCAATTTATAAACAACAAAAGCACGAATCCTACCCCTAAGATCAAGAATCTGATTCCAACTCCAAGCACCATGCTCAGAAGTAACATTAAACCAAATATTCCTATCCTTAACCCTATACGCATGAACCCACTTCACCCAAAGTGAGTCCTTTTTACAAATAACATTCCATAAATACTTGACCATTAAAGCCTCATTCATAAGCCTAAGAGGTTTTAACCCAAGACCGCCTTGATTTTTGGGTTTACAAATGTCTTTCCAAGAAATGCTAGCAATCCCACTCCCATCACCCCCACCAGACCACAAAAATTTCTTGCACAGTTTATCAATGCTATCACAAATATGAACAGGAAGGATGAACATAGAGGCCCAATATATATGAAGAGAAGTAAGCACAGAAGAGATTAACTGTAACCTACCCGCAAAAGATAAGGTTCTGTTTCTCCAATTATTAATCCGATTCTTAACCTTTTCAACCAGCACTCTACAATCATCATTACTAATCCTCTTACCCGTCAACGGAATACCCAGATATTTCAATGGAAGAGTACCAACTTTAAACGGCATAGCAAGCAAAATTCTACTCTTAATCGGATCACTAACATTTCCAAAAAAAAGCAACGCTCTTATGTAAACTAGGGAAAAGACCAGAACACATAGCAAACTCATCTAATGCCCTCCTAAGAATGCAAGCAGAAATTTCATCCCCGTGGCAAAGAAGCAAAAGATCATCCGCAAAGCATAAATGAGTCAACTTAATATCCTTACACCATGAATGATAACGAAATCTAGCATCTCTCCTAATCTGTCTTAAAAGCATCATATTAAAGGCCTCCATAATAATAGTGAACAAGTAAGGCGACATGGGATCACCCTGTCTCAGACCCCGTTTACTTTTAAAATACCCATGCAACTCCCCATTAATACAAATAGAAAAAGATGCAGAAGTAAGACATACCATAATCCAATGTATCATAGAGCTGTGGAATCCAAAATGAATGAGAATCTTTTTCAGAAAATCCCAATTCACCGTATCATACGCCTTATTAATGTCCACCTTGAACGCACATTTGCTAGCAGACTGCTTCCAGCTATACCCTTTCAACAACTCCTGAGCAAGTAAGATGTTATCACTAATTTGTCTTCCTGGAATGAAAGCGCTTTGATTACTGTCAATGAGGCTGCAAAGACCTTCCTTAAGCCGATTAGTAATAACTTTGCTGATACACTTGTAAATAACATTTCCACACGCGATTGGTCTGTAGTCAGAAACCTTTAAAGGAACTTGCAGCTTAGGGATGAGTGAGATTAGATTGGCATTGAATTCCCCAAGCAATTTACCTGAACTGAAAAACTCTTTGACTGCAGCACACACATCTTTGCTCACAATGCACCAAGCCGCCTTAGAAAACTTAGAAGTAAAACCATCCGGGCCTGCAGCTTTATCCTCATCAATACTAAACATCGCCTCCTTGATTTCAATATCCGAAATAGGTCTAACCATGTTTAAAGCAAAAGAATTATCAAGCTTCTTAGTAAACAGATCTTCATAATCATCTAATGGAACAACATCATCTTCAACCCCCAAAAACTGTTGAAAGTGGTTAACAAAACACCCAGGAACATCATCACCATAAAACTTATTACCGTGTTCATCACAAACCACTTGGATTCTACTTTTATTAACCCTACCTTTGAGCACATTATGAAAATAAGACGTGTTCTGATCCCCATCTTTTAGCCACTGAATCTTAGTTTTCTGCTTAAGAAGATTCGCCTCATCCATGACCGCTTTTGATAAGCTTTACAATAAATGTATTCCTCTTCACGAAGACTACTATTATTAGGGTCCTTATCTAAAGCTTGTTGAACTCTAGTGAGCTCAACTTTCAACACTTTCACCTTATTAAACACGTTCCCATTAACCCTATTCATATTTCTCAAATGTCGTTTCATATTTTTCAATCTTTTGGCCAAAACAAACATATTAAACCCTTGAACAGCAATATTCCAATTATCTCTAACTATGGGGATAAAAGACTCCTTATCAGCCAAAAAATTAACAAACCGGAACGACTTCGGCTTAACAGACTTGGCCAAAGTGTAGTTCAAAACAACAGGGCAGTGATCCGAAGTCACAAAGGGCAAAAACTCAGCGAAACAACTATTATACGAGGATATAAAACTGTTATTACCCACAGCTCTATCTAACTTCTTAAGGATACCAGTATCGGATCTAGACGCTTTTGTATCCAAGTATAGAACATACCTTTACTAGGAATGTCATCCAGTTCCAAAGACTCGAGACAATTTCTGAAATCTTCCATGTCTTTATCCTTAGCAGCAGTAACATCAGAGCAATCACCAATGTTTAAAGCCACATTAAAGTCACCCAAAATCACCCACGGCTCACCCTTAATATAACTGCTATGATCCGCCAAATTTTTCCATAAAGCCCTTCTTTCACACCCTTTATTCTTAGCATAAACAAAAGAGATAAATTGTTTTCTGTGATCATGAACAAAATTTATTTCAAAGTGCATAATTTGATCAAAATGGGAAATCAAATTAGCACCAATAACATTAGTATCCCACCCAACCATAATCCTACAAACACTTCTGCAATCATCAATATTCGACATCCAAGTCCAGTTACCGAACATACTATCTCCAATATTCTTAACAGATTTTTTCCTAAGATGCGTCTCTATTACTGCACACATACCAAGGCCTTCCGATCTAATAAGCGATACCACTTCATCTTGTCTAGTAGTTTGAGACAAACCACGAACATTCCAAGCTCCAATCTTAACTATCATTGAATTATTGAGGAGTGTGATGCAGAACCACCATTATCTTGTATCATCGAACTATCAATATCATTAACAACTTCATTCTGAACCATGAATTTAGCAGACCCCGTAGTAACTTCCTCCACTTCATTCATAGCACAAGAACCAGCAACATCAGAAGTATGCCCATTGATCATGTCACTCCTAATCTCATCACACCTACTCGAGAAATATTCCAACATATCATCATTCCAAATGTCTTTACGGTCATTATCAAGAGGCTTATTAGATAAGAGAAAAAGGTCAACTTCAACAAAAATTTTCTCCTTTTGTAAAGCTTCCACTTTAACTAACTCCTCACAATAAGCAGCATCATAAAACTTTCTAAACGAGACATCACTGTTATCTTGAGTAGTTAGGCCAGAATTCTTCATCATAATTTCAGCATTCAACTTAGCATTATTATTAAGATTCTGGTTAAGTTGAATAATACAATTTGCCAAATTCTTCATCTTAAACTCCAACTGCTGTTCAAGAGAACCACTTCTCATAACTCTGTTGTTCCATTTTTCCGTATAAAATTTAACCATAGTGCCAGACCAACCCTTAATCACGCTTTCCAAAATAGGAACACCAGATTCACAAGCCTTTTCCACCTGAATTTTAACCTCATTCCACAACTCATTGTTCTCACTAATACTATCTTGTCCCAAAACATCAAAACGATTATTAGTACTTATAGTTTTATTCCCCAACATATCTTTAGAATTGCCACCATCACCACTTTTGCTACTATTACTATTTTTATTATTAGATTTATTACCCATATTCTTTTTCTGTATATTCTTCTTATTATCCACATTACCACTCTTACGATTACCTTCAGTACCACCGATATTCTTCTTAGCTTCCACATTAACACTAGTACCAATCCCTTCATTACCAACTACTCCCTCATCAACTTTACCTTTACCCTTATTACCAGGCTGCCCATTATCATTCACTACAACACTATCATCAACCTCGCCTACATTCCCATTATTAACAGGTTCCGATCTCTTACTAGCCTCCTTACTACACATATTGCCCCTATTATTGTTGTTTGTATTGTTGTAACCAGTCTTATTCCCATATACCATTCTTCTAGCATTATATCCACCAAAATTCGCTTGACGAACGTTATTTCCATCACCCCTATTCCTACGATTTCCAGCAGTAGTCCACCCCTCATCCTTATTTCCATTACCCGTACCATCATTATTACTCCCATTCTTTGCATCAGTAGGTTTCACAGCATCACCATCCTTGTTCACAGCCCTAGCCACATTAATCTTTCTAGCACATTCACTGTAATAGTATCTAAATGTTTTTCATTCCTCACACCGAGGTGGAACCCAAGAATACTCAACTCCCAGCCTTAAGACCTTACCCAAGCTTTCATACCACAATTCCACACTATCAACAAGAGGCTTGCTAGATTCAATTTCAACTAAAACCCTAGCAAATGATGCCCTCCCATACTGTTTATCACAAATGGAAGTAGTCGTACGATCCATAATGATCGGGACACCCACTCTACTCACAATTCTACTTATACCTTCCACATTCCACGCTTCTAATGGAATATCGTACACTTTCACCCAAACAGGAACCTTAGAAACTTCCGGCTTAGACATACACAGACCTGGTTCCCATTTTTTCACAAACAACGGTTTATTGTCAACCAACCATGGACCATTTTCTATAACCAAATCCATACCATCCTTTGACTTAAAACTAAAAAAGCACATCCCATTCTGATTAACACTCACATCATCCAACTGATACAGCCTCCACATTCTCTTCAAATGATAAACTAGGTCCCTATAATTCATCCGAAAACCAACAAAGAATCCAACCACAGTATTACCCCATTTCTTACAACCTTCTTCCAAAACTGCATCCATTTTAGCTACTTCACGGCCCTCACCAATAATAGAAGGAGGAACAAAATGAAGCTTATTATTACCATTGCCACCAAAACTTCTAGACACCGCATCCCGAAAAGACCTATTACTCTTCTCAACCATATTATCCTTCATAACAGTATCATTAGCCACACTAGAACCACCCACCTCAAAATTACTAACTGCAACAGCACCCTTAGCTAAACTAGTAACATTCTCATTAAGTTTAAACATACCCGGCACCCTAACATCCCCAAAACTAACCTTGGTAGGACTCCTAGGTTTATCAGGAACATGTTTAGGATTAAGAATAGGGTTTGCCTCAAAAGGCACTGGAATATCAGGCACATCATTGTTAACACTAGACTCATTAACATTACCCATATCACCAACAGGCTTAACACTAGCAGAATTAGACCCATTAACCAAATTCTCAGCAATTTCATCAATACTAACCTTATTACTAACATCACAATTAACAGAAACATTATCATTAGCTGAAGAAACCTTACCAGCTTCAAAACCATCCCCAACACCAATACTAACCACTTCTTCCATACCTGAACATGAGCCACCCAAATCCTCACTACCATCAACCGATTCAGAAGCCCCATCATCATACTCCAAATCCTCCATATCAGTAACACCATTATTCCCCTTAGAAATAGATCTAGTTTTAACCCTAGAATAAGTACTCTTGGGTGTATTCGCCAACATATTCGAATGTTTCAACGAAGATTTGTTTGAAGGATTCATGGTTCGAGTGGTTTTTTTAGGTTTAAGTGAAGAATCCGTCCTATGAGAGGACGGATGAGGTTTTAGATCAGGGTTTGAATCCGACATGATGCTAATGAAACAAAATCATAACAATCAACAAGATTAAAAGTGAAAATAGAAGAGGTACGATGAACAGTAAGCGAGGTCGTTATAACAGAAAGATGAAATGAAAAAGGTGGATTAGAAATATGAGGTGAATTAATGAAGATCAAACAAAATCTATAGTAACAAAATGAATTATTAAAATTGAATTAAGGAAATAAAATGAAATTAAGATGTATGGATGAATAGTAGCAGCTTAAGAATACGTATGAAACCCTAGATCCCAATTTTCGCCCATAGTAGAGAGAGAAAACACTCTTGCCCTACCATCAAAATTAATACATCATAGGGGAGTCGCATTCCCCTTACACTTGAATCTTTACATAACTTTACAGATACTATACTAATGACTCGAATTAAGATAATTGAAAAACTTGGAGTACTTTTAAAATGTTTAGCACATATGGGGGTAATAATGTTGTTCTTCCCCATTACTCCATTACACTAGTACTTTACCCATGAGTCCCAATCGTCCCAAAATAATATGTACAAGGATATGACTTAACTTAGCAACCATGTAATTGACCGGATAATTAACTAAGGGTTTAACAAATGTTTTCACAATAATGCACCAAAGGTGGGTGCATACAAGGTAGGCTAAGGCGATTTGGGTGTACATTTAGTGGGGTGTAAACAAATTCTCACTTTGAGTAAGATGCTCAAAGGTCGAAACGAAAGGATAGGCTCGGAGGGGTGTACTAGGGGTATCGTGTACCAAAAATGGATACAACGCAAAGGGTGTGGGAGAATTACTTGACCAATGAAGTCAATGTAATTATAACAAATATACGGGTGTAAAACAATGGGTTAATCCTAATGCCTCTTATCATGTAGTAAATCTTAACTACACGAATGTAGTCTCACTTGTGGATTTGAGATGGTCCTAACGCAAGTTCTAGAATCTAAATACTACCGGTACTCACATCATAGCACCAAAGATGGATGCTTTTCCTACCAATTCTAGGGGCGAACCTCACATATTTGGGGTGGAAAATTTTTTAGTGGTACGGTTTTGTGCTAGTCATACAATTTCCTATCCATGAGACGCTCATTAAGATCAAGGTTTCACTTCTAAATGTTGTAAAAAATTTTAAATTGGCGCTAAAATTGCCCTAACAAATATTTCTCTTGGTTTTATTACAAATTTACTATCAAACAAAGCAAAACATCAAGCGTAAGTGTATTCTCAACGGTGCCTTCATTTACCCCCCTTACACTTAAACCGAACATTGTCCCCAATGGTCAAATAGAAGATGTAAAAGTAAATAAAATGAAAGAATGAAATCAAATACTCCCCTGAATCGTTTGATGTGGATAGTGAGGTAACACGGTTAGATCTTCTTCCAAGAAAGACGAGCATTTAAAGCTTCCCTTCCAAAATAATAGGCGTCTTCTTGTCCAAAATAACCTGTTAACCTGAAAAAGATAAAGGCCAACCTCGCATAAAATCGGCGGTAAAATCTATATAATAGGATATAATGCTTGTGGAATGAATATTTTGCAGAATTCCTGGAGATTATAAGTTAAAGAATTAACAAAACTTTTTAGGTTTCCGAAAGAAATACAAAACTTTCAAAGATTGCAGAAAATTTTAACCTGACGCCGTCAGGTGTTATGCCTGACGCCGTCAGAATGATCTGACAGAATTCTCATGTTAAGTTTCCGGAAAAAATTCTGGAAAAACTAGATCTTACTTCCTGGAATTCCTGCAAAAATTCATTATGACTCGATACAAGCATTTGACTCAAACAAATAATAATATGTATGTTAATTTACATTGTTATGATTCATGTTCATTCGTTCTTTATAAATCGATTTAGATTTCCCTTACACTTAGCTTTTGCAAAATACCTTTATATGTAGTTAAGACGAAGTTAAAAACAAAATAAAGCATTTTCACAATTTAGTTTGAAGCATGAATCAATAACAAGAAATATAACTTACATACGGAAACAAATAAAATCAAATGAACAAACAAAACACACAAAGCATGGGTTGCCTCCCAAGAAGCGCTTTTCTTTATTAACGAGTCTTGTAGCTAGACTCAAAGTCACGGGCTCTACGTTTCCCTATTTTGTTTCTCAATCGCCCCTCCAATCATTCTAACAATCTCTATATCTACTTTGTATCTAGGTCCGAGGTTCAAACAGTCCTTATAATATAGGCTCCTTTTATTCCAAACATAATTCATGCCTCTCTCCTTATCCTCATCATTGATGTCCTCAATTGCACCAATGTAATCTTTGTCTAACCGGGGCACAAATCGGAATTCTTTTGCCTTATAGGGCATCCTATAAGTGATTCTATCCGCGTTATTAGAAAACTGAACCGTGCCTTCTAAACGATCATACTTCAAATTGGACACCTCAACAAATGGTTTGCCTAACACAACATGAGATAAGCGGCAATCAACAACACTTGCCAGATCTTCAAGGACCATGAAGTCGGTGACAAAGGTGAAATTTCCGACAAGGACATGAATACCCTTAATTCTTCCAACGAAGTTACAAACTCCGCCGGGATACTTTGGGTCTTTCCTAGGCTCAAGTGGTCTATTCATGATGTGGCTATAAAGGCTTGAGGACATCACGTTGATTGGGGATTCACAGTCAATGTAAGCATGCTCAATATGTTTGTACCCAATCATACATGGTATCTTCACATTCCCAGGATCACCCCTCTTAATTTTTGGGTCGATTTTAATAAAGGGTGGTCTAGGGTTATCAACTAGGTTGTTATAGTAGGCAATCTCCTCCTTAGTGGGGTATAAATTGTAATAATCATCCAACCTAGGATCTATCTCTTCTTCATAAAGCTTTTCAACCAACTCGTCAATCGTAAGATTGTTGTTTTCTAAGTAATTATCCGAGTACATGGCGGTTGCTAGGTCGTTAAGGGCATAGTCAAGCTCTATATCAATCATACTATTGAGCTCCCTAAGGTCACTTATCTCTTCCTCAATTTGGCTACGTAACAAAGCCACTTCGTCCGGTGTAAGAGGTGGATTCGCGTTTTCCATAATGGCCAACGGAATAATTAATGGGCGAGTAATCACGAACAAAAACACAAAGAAAATAGATAGACTAAAGAAATCCTAGAAAAATAAAATAAAAATCTCACTAGAAAGGAATCTAGTGAGTAGACCTAATAAAATAAAAATTCTACCTAAACAATAACTATTCCCCGGCAGCGGCGCCAAAAACTTGATGCGTGGTTTTGTGACCTTACAACAGGTTTTACCTCTCGAGGGATCTCAAGAGGCTTACAACCCCACCAGGCAGTGTACCTGACCGATGTAGTATAGGATAGTGGTAAGTACGGGGGATTGATCGTTCTCTCACAGGGAATAGTGTTCGTTAGGATAGAAAAACTACTCTAATAGGTCTAAGGGTGGAAGGAAGATTCTTTTTGTATTTTTATATTTTTTGGAAAGCAAGTAAAATCTCGGTTTTGGAAGAAGGGCGGAATTAGTTGCTAGTCAACTAACCCAAGTTTACTACTTATGCAAATTAAAATAAAATAAATATCTAAACTATTGTGGTTGTGAAAACAATATGGAGAAAATTGTGTTTACTTAGATTTCATTACTCCCTAACTATCTTTTACCGGTTAATTGATATGTATGTTACTTGTGTGGATGAAGGGTGTATTCCTAATAACTCATGGAGTGGCATACATATCTCTCCAATTCTATGAGCTCTTATCTCGCCCTATGCCATGCACGGCACAACCATAGGGGTTGTAAACAGTGGCTCATGCGTTAAATACTACCTTAATAGCCTAGTATGCCTTGGCTACATGTTTCCCAAGACGTTCAAGCACGTTACCATAAAGGAGGTTGGCCAGTTTTCTTGAGCCTAACATTGATGGAA
The DNA here is from genome assembly GCA_014162995.1 of Artemisia annua. Lineage (NCBI taxonomy): Eukaryota > Viridiplantae > Streptophyta > Magnoliopsida > Asterales > Asteraceae > Artemisia > Artemisia annua. The sequence goes on along the minus strand of LBNU01003955.1, from coordinate 32,626 downwards.
CAATCATCCCAACAAACAACAACACACACCAATCAACCAATAATTAATAGTTAGGTTTCATTAGATCTAAGCAAACACTAGAGAATTTAGCTACACATGTTAATTAAAAGACAAGCAAAAGAGATAATCAACCAACACATAGACATATTGATTGAATTAAAGTGAAGACTTATCTTTAATTAAGCATGAGGGTTCCAAGGGTTGGAAACCCTAAAAAGTACAGAAAATTCGTCTTTAGGGTTTGCCCTAAAAGTTCTCCACAAAGTTCCACACTAATGAATGAAAATTAGAAAACTATATATAGATTTTACACTCTGACGGCGTCAGGTTATAAGGGCTGACGCCGTCAGCTCGCCGCCATTAGGTTTCTCGGATGGCCTAGATCCACTTCTGACGCCGTCACCTTATAAAACCTTCTGGGCCGTCACTCTTTAACTTTACTCCTGACGGCCTACTTTTCCCAACACCTGACGGCGTCAGGTGTTAAATCCTCTGGCCCGTCATTTGAAAATTGGATTCCACTCTTTTGTCAAGGCTTTCTGACGGCGTCACCTTGTGACTTCTGACGCCGTCAGGTTGTAAATCTTCATCTTTTGAGACTTTGTCGTTTTCTTCACTTTTATGCTCCAAAAACGTCCGAATATGCATGTTTTCCAGAATTCCTCTCAAAAGTACCTAAAATGACAAAAGGAACGATTTAGGGCAATATTTGATCACATTTATACGAATTAGGGCTTAAATGACCCCCTAAAAGCGTAACACTTTTCGTCTCATCAAATACCCTTACACTTGGGATTTGCTTGTCCTCAAGCAAATGAGCTTTTATTCCAATCAAAATATGAGTTAGGGGTCATTTAACACGAATATAAAAGTAATTACAACAAATAGTTATTAGACCCTAATCATAACAAGCACGGAAATCATACACTAGCACCTCACAAATAGTGTTTGGATTCTCACATCTCTCAAATGTCATAAAGTTTATATCTCATAAATGGAAACGGAAAATAACACTCACTACCTGTCATAGCAAATAGATTACCATAGGCTTGGGAAAGGATCAATTACTCCTCCACTAGGCGTAAGCACCTAAGATAAACTATCAAAGAGGGCTTTATAAAGGGTTGTAACGTAAGGTGTAGGGATATGATAACACGGTTTGGTTGGAATAAAGGGTATTTTAGTGGTGGCGAGTTAATTATCATGATCAAATACATGCACTCTACATCGTTGCTTAAGTCAAGACTCGACTCAATCTTAGTCTAAAAATGAAATAACAAAAACTAAAAAGGAACATAAAAGGAAACGGGATGGTAGTCCGTATGTTTTTCTTCTTTCTTTTTCATATTTTTTTTTATTTTTCTTGATTTTTCGATTTTTTTTTCATACACTCTTGCCCTACCATCCAAAATAATACATCATAGGGGATTTGCATTCCCCTTACACTTGAATCTTTACATAACTTTACAATCACTATTCTAATGACTCGAATTAAGATAATCGAAAAACTTGGAGTACTTTTAAAATATTTAGCACGTATGGGGGTAATAATGTTGTTCTTCCCCATTACTTCATTACACTAGTACTTTACCCATGAGTCCCAATCGTCCCAAAACAATATGTACAAGGATATGACTTAACTTAGCAACCATGTAATTGACCGGATAATTAACTAAGGGTTTAACAAATGTTTTCACAATAATGCACCAAAGGTGGGTGCATACAAGGTAGGCTAAGGCGATTTGGGTGTACATTTAGTGGGGTGTAAACAAATTCTCACTTTGAGTAAGATGCTCAAAGGTCGAAACGAAAGGATAGGCTCGGAGGGGTGTACTAGGGGTATCGTGTACCAAAAATGGATACAACGCAAAGGGTGTGGGAGAATTACTTGACCAATGAAGTCAATGTAATTATAACAAATATACGGGTGTAAAACAATGGGTTAATCCTAATGCCTCTTATCATGTAGTAAATCTTAACTACACGAATGTAGTCTCACTTGTGGATTTGAGATGGTCCTAACGCAAGTTCTAGAATCTAAATACTACCGGTACTCACATCATAGCACCAAAGATGGATGCTTTTCCTACCAATTCTAGGGGCGAACCTCACATATTTGGGGTGGAAAATTTTTTAGTGGTACGGTTTTGTGCTAGTCATACAATTTCCTATCCATGAGACGCTCATTAAGATCAAGGTTTCACTTCTAAATGTTGTAAAAAATTTTAAATTGGCGCTAAAATTGCCCTAACAAATATTTCTCTTGGTTTTATTACAAATTTACTATCAAACAAAGCAAAACATCAAGCGTAAGTATATTCTCAACGGTGCTTTCATTTACCCCCCTTACACTTAAACCGAACATTGTCCCCAATGTTCAAATAAAAGACGTAAAAGTAAATAAGATGAAAGAATGAAATCAAATACTCCCCTGAATCGTTTGTTGTGGATAGTGATGTAACATGGTTAGATCTTCTTCCAAGATAGACGAACGTTCAAAGCTTCCCTTCCAAAATAATAAACGTCTTCTTGTCCAAAATAACCTGTTAACCTGAAAAAGATAAAGGCCAACCTCGCGTAAAATCGGCGGTAAAATCTACATAATAAGATATAATGCTTGTGGAATGAATATTTTGCAGAATTCCTGGAGATTATAAGTTAAAGAATTGACAAAACTTTTTAGGTTTCCGGAAAAATACAAAACTTTCAAAAATTGCAGAAAATTATAACCTGACGCCGTCAGGTGTTAACCCTGACGCCGTCAGAAAGTTCTGACAGAATTCTCATGTTAAGCTTCCGGGAAAAATTCTGGAAAAACTAGATCTTACTTCCTGGAATTCCTGCAAAAATTCATTATGACTCGATACAAGCATTTGACTCAAACAAGTACTAATATGTATGCTAATTTCATTGTTATGATTCATGTTCATTCGTTCTATATAAACCGATTTAGATTTCCCTTACACTTAGCTTTTGCAAAATACCTTTATATGTAGTTAAGACGAAGTTAAAAACAAAATAAAGCATTTTCACAATTTAGTTTGAAGCATGAATCAATAACAAGAAATATAACTTACATACGGAAACAAATAAAATCAAATAAACACACAAAAACACACAAAACATGGGTTGCCTCCCAAGAAGCGCTTTTCTTTATTAACGAGTCTTGTAGCTAGACTCAAAGTCACCGTACGTTACGTGACTTCGTCGTTGGTCTCGGTTCCTAAGTCATCCTCTTTTCCGGTTTTGTATTCGGGCCCTAAGTTCAAACAATCCTTATAGAAACCGAAAATCCTTTTCATGACATAGTCTACTCCCCTACGTCTATCCTCATCATTCCTATAGTAAACCGCTTGTTTGAGCTCCTTCTCAACGTTTGACAAGTGTTGGTATTGCTCTATCTTATACGGCATTTGGTAGTTCACCTCATCGGTCTCATCCTTAAATGTGACTATCCCTAAGGAAGGTTCATGAGTCATTCTAGAGACCTCGATAAATGGTTTGCCTAAGACTACTTGGGTCACACTTGCATCGATTATTGGGCGGATATCTTCTACAATCACAAAGTCGGTGACATAGGTAAAGTTTCCTACATAAACCGGTAATCCTTTAACTCTTCCCGTGAAGTTACTAATCCATCCCTTATCGGGAAACACTCTATACCCTAGTTGACTTTTCATTATCAAATTGTATTGAGCTCTAGTCATGATGTTAATGGGTGATCTAGGGTCAATGTACGCTTTCCAAATATGCAAATGCCCGATGTTGCATGGTATGTTGAGATTAGATGGATCGCCCACCTTGAAAATTGGGTTACCTAGGATGTATGGGGTCTCGGAGTCATCGAATAGATTCTTATGATATGCTCGCTCTTCCTTAGTGGGTAACCTATTGAAGTAATCCTCCTCCTCTACTTCTTCTATTTCGCTAACCTTAGCCTTCCTATCATCCTCTAATTCCTTACTCTCATCCTTTGATTCACTATCATTCTCACTCCTATCAATTGGTCTAATGGTCACAACGTTTACGAAGTGGACATGTTTGGATGAAGAGGGGTCCTTGATTTGTGGTTCGCTATTGGTGTTTCTAGCGTCCTTTTGTGGGGGTGATAGCACTTGGTTGTTGAGGGCTTTCAACAAGTTGTCAATTTTATTGGTCATCTCTACTTGTTGTTGATTGAATTCGGATGTGAATTTAGCTATGCGAGCTTCTTGAGATGCCATAAAATTGGACATCAATCCTTCAAAGTTGTTGGTACTACCATAGTTGTTGGAAGGATTGTTGTTGAAGGTACGGTTTGAGGAATTACCGTTGGGTTGAAACCGGTTAGGTGGGTTGGAAGAATTGTTTTGGGGTGCGTTTTGGTTTGACTTCCACCTAAGGTTGGGGTGATTTTTCCATGAGGGGTTGTATGAATCTCCATAAGGGTTTGGCTCGGGTTTGAAAGTGTACCACTTATCTCCCGCTCCGTCGGTACGCGTGGATGCGTAGTCCGCAAAAGCTTGTTCGGGGAGTTCCATGCAATCACGAGTGTCGTGGGGACCACTACATAATTCGCACGAAGAAGTGATTTTGTTCACTTGGCTTGAAGGTTTAGGAGCTTCGTAGGATTTCATGAGAAACTTGACTTGGTCTTCAAGTTCTATGATCCTACGGTCGGAAGTGCTTGAATTATTCGAAGGCAAAGATATTGCCTTGACCGTTTTATTCAAATCACGGGGATCATTCCAACTTTCGTTGTCATATAGAGCAAGATCTTCTAGGAGATCCCATGATTGTTCCGCACTTAGATCACGTAGCTTGCCACCGGCCGCTTGGTCAATGGTTTGCCTCGTGTGGAGATTGATGTGGTCATAGAAGATTTGGACTTGGAGCCAAAGGTCTATGCCATGATGAGGGACTTTTTGGAGTAAGTCCTTGAATCGAGTCCATGCCTCGTAGAGGGTTTCGCCTTGGCGTTGTTGGAACGCCAAGATATCATTCCTTAGCTTGGTAGTTCTCCCCGGTGGGAAAAATTGAGCAAGGAAACGAGTTGTGAGATCGTCCCAAGAGGTGATGGATCCTGCGGGAAGTCGCTCAAGCCATTGACTAGCTTGGTCCCGTAGAGAGAATTGGAAGAGACGCAATCGGGTCGTCTCTCGAGTTGCAACATCAAGGTCTATGGAATCTACGATTTTGAGGAAATCCTTGAGATGTTGGTTTGGATCTTCGGAACGAAGTCCATGGAATGCGCATCCGCTTTGCACCAACCGGATGGTGTCGGATCGCAAGGGAGTGACATTGGCTCCTTGAGTGAGCTCAATGGTGTTTCGATAGCCAAGGTGGCTAGGTCGGGAATACTCTCCTAAGGTGCGGGGTCTAGGAGGTTGGTTTGGTTGTGGTGGGTGGTTTGGTTGAATTAGGTTGTTGGGATCAAGGATGTTACCACCTTCCATGATGGCGGATGGTAAAGATTACGAACAAAAACACGAAGAAAAAGATAGACTAAAGAAAATCCTAGAAAAAGAAAATAAAAATCTCACTAGAAAGGAATCTAGTGAGTAGACCTAAAGAAATAAAAATTCTACCTAAACAATAACTATTCCCCGGCAGCGGCGCCAAAAACTTGATGCGTGGTTTTGTGACCTTACAACAGGTTTTACCTCTCGAGGGATCTCAAGAGGCTTACAACCCCACCAGGCAGTGTACCTGACCGATGTAGTATAGGATAGTGGTAAGTACGGGGGATTGATCGTTCTCTCACAGGGAATAGTGTTCGTTAGGATAGAAAAGCTACTCTAATAGGTCTAAGGGTGGAAGGAAGATTCTTTTTGTATTTTTATATTTTTTTGAAAGCAATTAAAATCTCGGTTTTTAGAGGAAGGGCGGAATTAGTTGCTAGTCAACTAACCCAAGTTTACTACTTATGCAAATTAAAATAAAATAAATATCTAAACTATTGTGGTTGTGAAAACAATATGGAGAAAATTGTGTTTACTTAGATTTCATTACTCCCTAACTATCTTTTACCGGTTAATTGATATGTGTGTTACTTGTGTGGATGAAGGGTGTATTCCTAATAACTCATGGAGTGGCATACATATCTCTCCAATTCTATGAGCTCTTATCTCGCCCTATGCCATGCACGGCACAACCATAGGGGTTGTAAACAGTGGCTCATGCGTTAAATACTACCTTAATAGCCTAGTATGCCTTGGCTACATGTTTCCCAAGACGTTCAAGCACGTTACCATAAAGGAGGTTGGCCAGTTTTCTTGAGCCTAACATTGATGGAACAATCATCCCAACAAACAACAACACATCAATTAACCAATAATTAATAGTTAGGTTTCATTATATCTAAGCAAACACAAGAGAATTTAGCTACACATGTTAATTAAAAGACAAGTAAAAGAGATAATCAACCAACACATAGACATATTGATTGAATTGAAGTGAAGACTTATCTTTAATTAAGCATGAGGGTTCCAAGGGTTGGAAACCCTAAAAAGTACAGAAAATTCGTCTAGGGTTTGGTGCCAAAAGTTCTCCACAAAGTTCCACACTAATAAATGAAAAATAGAAAACTATATATAGACTTTTACACTCTGACGGCGTCAGGTTATAGGGTCTGACGCCGTCAGCCCGCCGCCATAAAGTTTCTCGGATGGCCTAGATCCACTTCTGACGCCGTCACCCTTTGTTGCCTTCTGGGCCGTCACTCTTTAAAACATAACCTGACGGCCGGCGTCAGGTGTAAAGTTCCCAAATCTTTCTGGCCTGTCATTTGTAAATTGGTTTCCACTCCTTTGCCAATGTTTGCTGACGGCGTCACGTTGTGACTCTGACGCCGTCAGGTAGTAATTCCAGCTTCTTTTAAGACTTTGTCATTTTCTTCACTTTAATGCTCCAAAAACGTCCAAATATGCATGTTTTCCAGAATTCTTCTCAAAAGTACCTAAAATGACAAAAGGAACGATTTAGGGCAATATTTGATCACATTTATACGAATTAAGGCTTAAATGACCCCTTAAAAGTGTAACACTTTTCGTCTCATCAGATGCCTAATTAAGCAAAATTAATTTGACCTATCTGTGTTTTTATTATGTATATATAAGTTTTAACCCACTTTGATTTAACTATAGATCCTGCATAAATGTGTCATATAAAGAGGAGGTGTTTAACTTTGAAGAGTGGTATGAGTCGTGGAGTTCCGGAAGAAAGAAGGCATACATTGATGCCTAATTAAGCAAAATTAATTTGACCTATCTGTGTTTTTATTATGTATATATATGTTTTAACCCACTTTGATTTAACTATAGATCCTGCATAAATGTGTCATATAAAGAGGAGGTGTTTAACTTTGAAGAGTGGTATGAGTCTTGGAGTTCCAGAAGAAAGAAGGTAGCACGCAAAGCAAGTTTGCTTCAAATTGCGAAAGATGAGGAGGAATACAAGCGATCAAAGCCGCACGTTGGTTAAGTGGAAGAGGATGCGGCTGATGTTGGATTCTTGAGTGAGGAAGAGAGATTCGATACCATTGAGTACGAGAATGTACATTTGGCTTTTGATCCGGAGAAATCTCCGAAATTTAATTGTTAACTTTCTATCAATGTATGAACCTTTAATTTACTTTTGTTATGGGATTGTTTTTTTTTTTTTTGTTTTTATATATATATATAT
>LBNU01003955.1:0-24488 GCA_014162995.1 Artemisia annua | reverse complement strand
AAAAAAAAAAAAAAAAAAAAAAAAAAAAAAAAAAAAAAAAAAAAAAAAAAAAAAAAAAAAATTGGAGACACCAAGGTTGGACGTTTGTTTGTGTAATTGCAACATAATCCATTTCTTGTATTATAATGGCCGCATTGTCTCATTCTTTGTTTCATATTTTAAATGGAACAAATTGACTTTAATACTTTTTCTTATCATCTCATTTCCATATCTCTTTAAAAAATTACCCGGTGTCAACGGGTCTATAAGCTATTATCATATAGATAGGAAAAAGTCTACATGTATAAAAGGTCTTGATGGTGTATCATCATGCCAAGAATTGCGTTTTGAATCAAAAGACGCTCACACACGTGATTTTACATACGATTGAATCTATTTTTTATTTTCCAATGTATGGTTGTAAATCTATACGCTCTAACTCACATTTATTGTTACTCAACACAAAAAAGAATGGACACCCAAAACTTTGACGTTTGTTAGTGTAGTTGCAACATAAACAATATCTTATATTATAATTGACTCATTCTCTCATTATTTGTTTCATATTCTAAATGGAACAAACTTACACGTTGGTTGTAAATCGATAGACGGTCACACACATATTTTGCTACTAAAAAAATGTTTTGGAGACACCAACGTTGGACGTTTTTTTGTGTAGTTGTAACATAATCCATTTCTTATATTATAATGGCCGCATTATCTCATTCTTTGTTTGATATTTTTTAAATGGAACAAATTGACTTTCATACTTTTTCTTATCATCTCACTTCTATATCTCTTTAAAAAATGACCCGATGTCAACGGGTCTATAAGCTAGTACTCTATATATTGGTATTTATATGCCGAGATTATCATTAATGAACAAAACACAATTCACGTATCTACCTACAGTAGGATGATTGGATTTTAGAGAGAAATATTATGGTGTTGTGTTTGTCAATTTGTGTTTTTGTTTGTGTACGTATATGCACTCGTCGTTAAGAAAACATATGATAGGACATAAATACCCTAGAAATTAAAGATCAAACATAGTCAAACTAACGGAGTCTGGAAAATTGGACCGATCCCGAAACCAATGTTTCACTTTTGGAGTAAACCCGATAATTTTTTTAAAGTATTCGGACTGTAAATGAAATACCCGATAAACCCAAAAACCAAAAATGTATTTATCTCTATAACCAAAGTTTATGTTGTCTAACCCTCACTCCCGAACTTGCATGTAAATAAATAAATAATGATAACTAGCCTCTACAAAACATTAGAATTAGTAGTTCTATAATAATAATAATAATAATAATAATAATAATAATAATAATAATAATAATAATAATATTTCGATCGGGTTACCCAAACTGTTGAATCTACCTTCCATCTATCTCCTCGACAGATGGCGTTATGGAGCTCTCTAAAGGATGATCATACTTCAGATTGGCTTAGGGTGGCTCCAATATCTGGATTGGGACAAACTATGAATGCCCGGACATACCGCTGTGTGTTGTGTTATCGGCTGGGTGTTCCTCTTTTCACTGTTCAGGTACCGTGTTCAGCTTGTTCTCGGGTTTTTACTGGAGATATTTATGGGGATCACGCGGTTTCTTGTGCGGGTATTGTTGGCATTAAACATCGGCATAATATTGTGCGTGATGTTCTTGTTGATATATGCTCTCGGTCCGGAATTTCAGCTCGTAAGGAGGTGGATATTGGGCTTTATGGTGATAGGGACAGATCTTTACACCCAGCTGATATATTACTTTACTCTTGGGAGGGTGGGCTTGATGTTTGTGTTGATCTTACGGGGTCGTCACCCTTGACGCAATCTGGTATGATTGATTTTATGCCTAGTCGTGCGGTTATTGAAGCCGCATAACGTAAACGTGTCAAGTACGAGTCTAAATGTGTGGATATCGGATATGGGTTCCTCCCCTTCTCTTTCTCCTCTCTTGGAGAACTTGAGAAAGACGCAGTAACTCTTCTAAAGCGTATTCAACGTTTCTCTATGACTCAAGACATTGGAGCACGGGCTGCCGTTCATATTTTTAATAGGATTGGTTTCGCTATTGCTAGAGGTGTGGGAGCCCAGTTGGTTTCTCGGCTCCCCACTAATTTCTTGTAAAATCCTGTTTATTGTTAATAATAATAATAATAATAATAATAATAATAATAATAATAATAATAATAATAATAATAATAATAATAATAATAATAATAATAATAATAATAATAATAATTTTATAATAATAATAATAATAATAATAATAATAATAATAATTTTATAATAATAATAATAATAAGTACGAAAACCTTAAAACATAGATACAGCTTAAAACGGAGGTTTTACAAACCCTAACTCCATATCCTCCCTTGACGTCAAAGCTCAGCTGCTGCATTTCAATCCTTGTGTTTGTTAGGGTTATTTTCTGACTTCGTACTAATTATTTACTCTTGTTTTCTGATTGACAATTTCCACATTATTGGTATTGGTTGACGTTGGTTTTTTTCTTTTTAATTTAAATGGTGTTTGTATTTAGACAATGTAGAATAGCTCTGTTGACAGTTGTCTTAGGGGGTGTTTGTGTTAGCTTATTTACCTAGGTTATGAGTATTGGGTGTGTCGGGTCATGGGTCTAGATGTGTTTAAGTCTAAACGAGTCCTGATCTAGATGAGTCATTTAGAAGCACGGGTCTGAATGGGTCTCAGGTCGAGTAAACCCCATTGGTTTCAACATTTTTTTCTTTATTTGGGTGAAAAATGAAAAACTAAAAAGTGGTGTTCTAATTTTTTTTGCTCACTACCCCTATACACCCTAGGTTATATGAAAGAAAAATGATCTAGGGGCCTAAATGTGTCTAATTTAATGCTAAAGGGATTTGGAAGTGTTTTATTGGTTTGTGACGAAGTGGTTCCATCTATTGTCACCAATAGAATTATGCCAATAAGATTAGACATATAATTAGGCACATTAGGCATGCCAATCGATGCTCTATATCAAATACCCATTTGGACCCCAAGGGAGACCCTACAAAACACACCAGTTTGTAAATATTACCCAACTTGACCCAATAAACAATGGGTCTAAAATTTCCACATCTACTTATGAGCTTAATAACTTTTGAATACCTCATAAACCCGTGAGGTTAACTAAGCCATAAAGTCAACTTTGGGGGTGTTTGGATTAGCTTATTTTTCGGCCTTTTGGGTTATTCAAATTAAAATTGGAAAAGATCATATGCCCACTTTTTCCGCCTTAGGATCTTAAATTTTCTTAGCTTATAAATAAGCTATAAGCTCAAGTGGATAAGCCCATAAGCCTGAAAAATAATGTCCTCCAAACATTCCCTTGATAAGCTCATAAACTGAAAAAAGAATAATAAATAAATAAAATAAAAAATGGGCTTGTCATCTTTTCCAAACTTAGGTGAACTCATAAGCCTAGCAAATAAGCTTACACAAACACTCTTAAAGTGAATTGGAGTTATTATAATGCATTTATTGGAAAGGGTGACTTGAAGTACTAATTTTAAAATCAGTAGATGCGGTACGCCAAACCTCTCAGCTTATACCAGGACTTGCTAAAGCTGGATGCTTCAACACAAGGCGGAGTACCAGGTCTAAGTCTCGGGGCTGACTCTTATTGGGCTAAATGTGTTGGTGTCGCCGTTTATCTCAATGGTCTTGTTAAACCTTATTGGTATGAACTTCAAACTCTTTATAGTAAATTGGTAATGGAAATGCAAAACTAATTGCAACTATTAGTTTTGTCTTTGTGTTTGCTACTGAATTGTTTTACAGAGAAATATATCTCCCATACTTGAATTATTAGCCCTTTCTTTTTGGATTATTATAATGTTGCTATACGGAACCATACAAATGGCAACATGCATTATTGGCGTTTTTTATATGTCAACAGTGTTTTTGATCAAACGGAAAATGATATAAGTCGCATCGCTTCCAAACTTCAAGATGTGGTCAGTTTTCAAGTTTTACTTTTCGTGAAGGAGTTAACGAAATTGCTTTTATTTGATTGGGAACCTGATTCGTTTTCTCTTTGTAGATACGTTTTCTCTTTGTAGATAACACTACTCTCTGTGTCGGGCCTTATTGTTGGATACCCAAAACACACGCAAGACGTAAGTTTGTTCATAATGTAACTTCAATTTCCCTTTTTTCACTTGGAATTATAATCTCCTTTTATATTTTTTTTCCTTTTCATTTTGTTAGATACTCAAAGTAAAACAATTTGTTGATGGCCTTTCTAAGACGGGGAATCTGGATATGGTTCCGTATACCTTTTGGGGGGAAGAGGACGTATATGCTAAGGTGTGCACTCTTTTATCAATTTAGATTTTCTTTTTTTGCTCTTTTGAATTGTATCACGAATAAAATATCAAATTTACAGCCCACAATTAGCTATGTTTCTTAAATTAGTTTAATTGTAGCATAATCTTCCCCGTTTAAGTTGCAACTATGGCAAGATTGTGATTGATGTGCTTAATTTGGGAACAGTTTATCCGAAACATTGAGAACCCATTTAGTTTCGACCCTGTAGCAGCAAAAAGACTAAGTGATAAAAGATATGCTGCAAGTGGAGTGCTTGAGGTATTTGTTCTGTGTCACAATTTTACTTATGTTCTAAAACTGAAAAAACCAAAAACCAAGTTAAATTAAAATGTTTTGCGGTGATTAATGTTCTTATAAGGATTAGAACTTTTAGATTTAATCTGGATTTCATTTGTTGGTCTTTGGCAGGACTATCTGGAGACTATGAAGAATGCTGTGAAGAAGGACGTGGCCGAGCTAAGCTAATGAACACCCCCCTGAAGCATATGACAGCCTTAATTGGGTGCTTTGTAAATATTAATGTCAATAATTAGAATATGTTCAGTTGAACTATGTTGGGCTAACAAATTATTATTAGATAATGTCAAACAATTATTCCCACGCTAGTTTAATTTTTGAGCAACCACTCCCTCTCTGTTGTCAATGCATTCTTCTATAATGCTACCATTATACGTTTGAAAAAGCATCACTTTTTTAAGATAACATTTAGACAAGTGGAAAAATCAGTATGTAGATTTTGCAATTTTGGATTACGTTTTTATCTCTAACTGGTCAAATATTGTAAAATATCAAGTAGCTTAAAAGAAACAGGTCGTATTGGGTGAGATCCAACCCGCCAAATTTCTCACCTCCACTAAGTGTCGTGCTTATTAGTTAGAGGTAGGATTAAAGGAACTGAAGACTTGCCACAATAATCAAATGTCCTTGGGAAAAATGTCTAAGCCATGGATTACACACTGATTTGCACGTTGGAGATCACTATAAATACTTAACTCCATCACGCGATGAGGCTTTGAGAATGATGTTATACAAGTGATTCATCGGAAATAATTTGGTACAAACTAATAAACCAGCTAAAGAAATAACATCAACAACCATGTGTTGTCCACTTTTGATATTCGAGGATACAAACAAGCATTTACAAGGTAAATAAAGAAGTCCATCCATTTTTTCTGTTTGAAGTTATTAAAACAAACAATACTCGCCCCAAAAGCAACTAACTCAGGACCTCTCGCATTTGTGAATATGTGTGTGTGATGAAAATGAAGAAGATAAGGGATTGCTAACAATTTTTATTTTATTTTATTTTTATTTATTTATTTTTTTAATTATTATTCCTCTTTTTGGTTTGTTTTTATTCTTCCTTGCTAAAAATAAAGGGGTTCTTAAATTTGTTTTTGTATTTTTGCGTTGTTAAACAAGTGATGACAGAATAGCCATATGTTCGAATACCACGTCTAAAATGTCTAAGACCAACCATCATAAGGATGCTACTCTGCTAGCTAGGAACAGAATCCGAATGGGGCTTGAACCCCTTTGACGCTCACGTCACGCCGAGGTACTGCTGAAGAAAAAACTGCAAAATCTGATCTAGTTTAGCGTAATCGATTAGTTAACATGTTGGTTAATCGTATTCTGAAGCACGGAAAAAATCATTGGCTTATCAAATTATCTATAAAGCCGTGTAGAAGCATTGTCGAAGACACATCTAAGCAAAGGCTGCCAAGTCACCATTGATTGTTGCATGCATATATAGCCTCTACCCGATTGCTTCTATAGTTGTAATCTTATCTTCCATCATATACATTATTCAAATCTTTGTATACACCTTCTAGTAGCGTAAGGCTCACAAATTAATTAATAATAATAGATATTCATTTGCATTACCTTCAATTCATATGTGTATGAGACAACACATAATTGCAACCCTATACACTGTTTAATTACTTACTATTATTTATATAAATTATACGAGGTCATAACTCGAAGTTCCTGAGAAAACTGAATTAGAATGGTAAGTTGAGTTTATAATTAGGTTTATTTGTTGGCAGTGAAAAATCAGAGGAGGGCTGAAAGGAAATTTTAAACATAAGCTCATATTGATGATGATGTTGAGCCTGGCTACGAAACAAGCTACACGTACGTAGGTTTTATATTAGTTTAATTTGAAATCAATAAAAGCTTTTTACCAAAGGATGGAATAGATGTCTTCATTAAAGATGGTCAGCTACCAGTCTGCTAATGGTAAAAGTTCATCTTATCCGATATTGGTGGCAAGGCTGTCTCGTACTTTTCGATGGCTTAGACAATAACAAAAAGTCTTTATTACATTTGTAATCTAAAAGAAGAATTACATATAAACTTGAACTGTATGACTCATATATGTTAACTATTATGGCGTACTTATATGCAAAACTAATAAAAATATGACATCTTTTGAGTGGATGGCCTGTGCGAAGACACTTGTTGCACACATCCGAGACCTCTCATGGACGTCCATAGCTAAAAAGTGCTAGTCACCGCCAAAGAAAGTGAAAACAATATAAAAGGGCGATGACTAGCACTTTTTAGATATGGACGCCCATGAGAGATCTCGGATGGGTATGCAATAAGTGTCTTAGCACAAAGCCTCAACTCAAAAGAGGCCAATTTTTATTAAAAGCTAGTATCCATTGTTGCTATGCACAAGTATTTTTAGAACGAGGTCATTTAGCTTGATACACGACTTGATTAAAATTTGCATGTTTCCAAATAACGATGTAAAAAAATCAAAAGAAGACAATTGCAACTGGTAATTAAACAAGTATCATGTTCTATGTATCATGTGTTCCAAATCCATGTATCAAGACTCATGTACAAGGTGTGTCCAATAGTTGTGTTTTCAGTTATTTTTCCTCTGATGGACATACAGACGCATATGTAGTTGTGACAAGTTGTTTTGGAATTTTGTGTACGCACAAAATTTTGATTCTAGTAAAATATAGTGAATATTTGTGTTTATATATGTTATAATCCCATATATAGCATGGTTTTCGTACATAAATTAATTTAANCATACACCGTTGCTTTGCGCGCGTATTCGTCTAGTATCTATAATCTATAATACATATAATGTGTTGACTGTTGAGCCCCTTCTATCCTAAATTTTTAAGATGTCAGTAATGTGGTTTTAAGCGTTAAAATTATTAATGCATGATTTACACACCACATAGCTTTTACTAGTTTATCTTCAATAACATTTTAATACTTCATTTATTATTGTTTCTTTGAATTAGTAAAGTTTTTGGAGCAAAAATGCACATATAAATCAGTAGAATTTGAAAATGCATAATAGACTACGAAGTTCTACGAATATTATTAATGATTATATATTAATATAATAATAATTATTCTTTTTCATTGTTACCTCCACACGATTTTTTAAACATATAAGTTTTCATTACACTTCAAGCAATCTTTTATTTATATCTTCTATCTATGTAGCACAAAGAAAGTTCTTTTTGAAGTTTGATAGACCTTTTTTTTTTTTTTTTTTAAATAATATTTTATTTGCTTATTATGATGTGTAGATTATTAGGTATATATGTCATAAAAATGTTTCTAGTTACTTGCGACTACGAGCCAGTGTTCACTAATTTGACGATGCCCTCGTAACATTACTGACTACTGTCTTTTTATGGACACGACATCGCACCACTATTCTATTGTTTTATATATAATACTCCTTTGATATTGTCTATCACTTTTATTAAAGTTACTCAAACCCAATATTCTTGGAAAAAAACATAAAATTGAAAAGATCCTTTGCTAAAAATTTTATTAGTTCCGCATAAAAAGCAATTGCAGGAACTAAAAAATATATATACGACATATAGAAGAATTCATTCAACTGCGGGTAGAGATTAGTTGCACTACTATTGTCTTACAAGAATTATTAGATTTAATTAGGTATATACAATACTAGCTCCAGGCCCGCCCGCTGGGCGGCTACCTTTTATATATCATCAAGAAAAATATTAGTAGTAGGCTTTTTAGATATCGATACAAATAACATAAAACAAAACTCTTGTATATAATAATTGTAACATCAAGTCTTGAAATAAAAGAAATTATTGAAACCATACATGTAAACAAAATTAATAATTTATGAAGCATCTCTTGATACACAACGTTTGTGGTAGTATTGATGTAATTATCATCTTTGTCACAACACAACACCTTAAGACCTTTTTTGCTTTGGTATTGTGATCAGTGAATAAACCTGAAGTCTTATGCTAAAACAAATTGAAAACTAAATTGAGGCCCGCATACAGCCAATAGAGGTCTCTACCACCATCACAGAAACATATAAAAAGGAAAATTTAATATAAAGTCAACCTTATCGTATCGTACTATTGTAATTCCAAAATACTATAAAGTCACCTCAAGAGGCCATGAAAATTGCGCGTTAATGACCAGTCCCCAAGACTCACAGCTGGAAATGAAAAATGGTTAAGAAACCCAAGGCATGCAGCTGATACCAGGAACCAACTGAATGGCAGGCAATAGCAAGAAAGAAGCATCCTTCACCATCACAGAAACATAGACTTGGTTAACCAGGACTTCGCCACAGACAAAGCTCCCTTGACAGCATCAAGATTTGGTATAATTGCAGTAAGATCCTCCAACATCCTGAAATTTTAAGTTTTTCGGTTAAAGGCTTATTGCCATAACGTACTAATTTCTACTACATGTGGCAAGGTTCACTCGTAACAGACCTTACAACATCCTTAAACTCAGATATCTGAACCTCGCAAGATAAAATAGTCTTTGCTTTTTCTTCCAAACACACAGCTTGAGCAAAGACATCATAAATTTTCTTAAACACCTTCTCATAAAAAATTTGTAGACATCAGCATACAATTACTAATATTCATAGAGATGTAACAACAGAGAAATGCTCTAAATATCAAGCCAAGAAATCTTACTCGGTGGACACAACCATGACTTTCTGTGCGGATTCCAAAGTCAATTTTACTGCAAAGCACCTGTATAAGTACAAAAACACATGAATACCTTATGTATATAGATGAAGAGCAAACACAGGACACAATCTACACTACATCGTGTTCTATCTATGTAGCGTGTATCAAATTCAACTTAAAGTAGTGCACTGGAAGAATAAACGGATATAGAAAATAATAACAGTAACATTTGGAGCACAATGTAGGATATAGAAAATAATAATCAGTTCTTTAATTCATCAAAATATAAAAACCCATTAGTAAAAGTTATTTAGGTACGTAGGTTTAGATATCAGTTCTCATGAAGGTCTTATGTAGATAAAGTTAAAAGTGCTCACCCAAATGTCTATGGACCAAGTTCATTGACAGCAAAATTGGCCAAATTTCAAACATGGTTAGGATCACAAACAGCACATGAAGTGCCGACCACTTTTGCATGAGCCATGTTTTTCTTCTTGCTGAAGGAGCTACCGCGTACAACATTAAACATTTACAGGGGCCTTCCTTCCTTCTTGAAGATCCATTCTTTTTTCTTAATGAGGAAAAGGCCATGCTATATTGGATTTCATTGAACTGTTGCATATATCAATCATCATATTAACTTGATTTAAAGTGAATGGAAGTTAAACACAAGTAATCATCATATTAGCTCAATATAAGTTTGGATGATAATAAGACTATACTTGCACAAAGAACATGTAAGTTGGTGAGGATTTATTGTAATGGTCTGGTCAATATTGAACCTTTGAACGATTCTAATACCTACACAAAATACAGTCACACTATTAATAAAGTTTTCTAAACTTGGCCTCTTCCGCCTGATAACTAAGAAAAGCTTTAAGTTTTATTTATATTATTAAAACCAACTTTTGGAACCGACATTATAAGTTACACGTGATAATTTGCTGACCTGGGTATGAGCTCGAACGTTTGGTGAGGAGTAACCTATTGCATGTTTCTCTTCCATGAAATGCTATTACTCCCTGATTGAAGGGTATATAAGGCAGGCAGAAGATGTCTATAGTCTTACCCCATGACTCTACCCATGATATGGTGACACTGCTAACCAAGCGCATATAGAGGCCCGTATAGAGCTCAGTCAACCTGATCATTACTATCCCTTGAGAGAGAAGGATTGTCACAGAACATTAAGTGAGAAATATACCACATTATAGATAAGCAAATTGTAGAAAAAGTAGTAATTTCTTTCTGAATGTAATCTTTAACCACACACAAGGCTTCTTATTAATCAAATATCAAAAATTCATGAAAATATAATGAAACATGAAAAACAAAAAATTGATGAGTATCATGAACAAATCTGGAATCGTACCCACTTCCTTGTCGCAACACCTCTTGCGCCATCCTGCAATCAACAATATTATTAGTGTTACAGGTGACCAGAAAGATATAGCATGTCTGCAAAAAACTTTGTAAGCAAAAAAATTGAATATTTGTACGCAAAATAATCCTACCATGCTTTTCTGTTTATGTTTCAAGTAAAAAATAAGCGATTCCAAACACCCTCTTACTCCACTTTCATTGTGTTTGCTACGGTAGAAGGAAATCCTCAGACAAAGATGATACCACGGTGGGTTCTTTTACCTTGTTTTCCCCTACATTTTTCAACAACATTTAAGTAAGAAATAATCCAATAAAGTCACAGCCAGAAAAATGCAAGTGAATGCTAAAATCCGTTTCCTTTACCTCTGTCCAGTAGTTCAACAACAGATCATGGAAGATGTACACCTACTCATAGAATGCAAACCTGTTCATCAGCCAGCAACTTAATCACATCATCTGAAACCGAAAAAAACAAAAATATCATAAGTATACATACAGCAAATTTTCCCGTTCTTGGTTGTCCATAAAGCATAAACGACCTTCATGGGCGTCTCTTCCCTTTAATAAAAATTTAGAACAGGTTAAGGGTTTTCGGGTTGATAATTGAGTGTATCAAGTAGTGATGCATGTTCTTTGTTTGCTTTAAGGCTAAATCTAAGCCAATTAAACTGCTACAATCATATAAATATAAAAATGAATATCCGTATGCAAAAATTGTTCATACTCATAGCGAACCATATATGGGTCATAAAAGTTAATAGCATATAATAGTTGATTGATTCCTAGGTAATACAACATCAACATAACAAACCTTTTAACAATACATCAATTGCTACCAAAAATTGCTAATAATGAGGTTCAAGCGCTTTGAATTCCTTTTCAATCCTTTAGGACGTATATGATATGGCACAAAGTTTCAACAAAACTCATATAGAAAAATAAAAATGGGTGACACTTTCCTCATTCTAACAGTAAAGAAAACAACCACCATTAATAGGCCTCAAACCCATTAAGAGAGTGTTTGGAAGTTTAACCCAAACGCGAATAATAAACTCAAGTGAATAACAGACCTAATTGGTTTCACCTTATTTCGATAAAGTTGATTAAAGCCAAATTAAACATGTTACAAAACGGACTGAAAACCTTAATCAATCAAAAATATTGTTAACTAATTCTTGATACTCATTCAAGTGAACAATAAATTGAGAAATTACCTCCACTAAATGATAATTTTCCTTTGATACACGAATTTCCTTAATATGAACCGGCTCCTCTTCAAGCCAAGATCTACAATCGACAACACATAAACACATAAACATGCCTAAATCTATAATCGACAACAATAATTTATACTCAAGCATAAACAATATAAGAATATTAATATACAATGAAATTAAAAAACTAACCTGGATAAATGATTGATTGATTTTAATGATTTCAATTTGGGGTTAATAGAAGGGTAAGGTTTTTGGGGGTTTTGAGTAAAAAATTTAGGGTTAATGATTGTTTAATTGGGGATTTCAATAAACAAATTAGGGTTAACGGTTGATTTGTTGTATTCATTTAATTTTTGGTATCAAATTATGTAAAGGAATAATTTGAGAATTTATGTGAAAGGAGGACATTAGGGATGACAATTGAAGGAGGAGATCCGGTTTTGAGAAAGGTTTGACCGTATAATAAATGAGAAGGGAGTATAAAGAGATCAACGGTGGACAGAATTTTGGGAAAAATAGGGGGACACGTGTTTTCTTTTAATCAAAAGCTGGAAGATCAAGTTTAAAAAAACCCTCCTTTATATGGAGTGGTGATATATATATATATATATATATATATATATATATATATATATATATATATATATATATATATATATATATATATATATATATATATATATATATATATAAAATTTCCGTTGTGCGTTCCAACGGCCAAAAAAGAGGATAACAACGTTCGAAAAAAGGGCACCTTTTCCTCCATACCGTGAATGAAAGTTTCACGCAAATGAAGCTTCATTTGCGGTACCGCGTTAAAGGCAGCGGTGTTCCCGTAAATGAAGCACCCCGTCCCTTGCCATCATTCGACCACTGCCAACACCCTGATAAGATTGGAGGATATGTGGTGCACTCCAAATACTTTTCACACCCAAGTTACTTTCGAAGCGAGAATATCCATGATTACATCAACTATTTTGTGAAGCTACGCAGTNGTCCATAAAGCATAAACGACCTTCATGGGCGTCTCTTACCTTTAATAAAAATTTAGAACAGGTTAAGGGTTTTCGGGTTGATAATTGAGTGTATCAAGTAGTGATGCATGTTCTTTGTTTGCTTTAAGGCTAAATCTAAGCCAATTAAACTGCTACAATCATATAAATATAAAAATGAATATCCGTATGCAAAAATTGTTCATACTCATAGCGAACCATATATGGGTCATAAAAGTTAATAGCATATAATAGTTGATTGATTCCTAGGTAATACAACATCAACATAACAAACCTTTTAACAATACATCAATTGCTACCAAAAATTGCTAATAATGAGGTTCAAGCGCTTTGAATTCCTTTTCAATCCTTTAGGACGTATATGATATGGCACAAAGTTTCAACAAAACTCATATAGAAAAATAAAAATGGGTGACACTTTCCTCATTCTAACAGTAAAGAAAACAACCACCATTAATAGGCCTCAAACCCATTAAGAGAGTGTTTGGAAGTTTAACCCAAACGCGAATAATAAACTCAAGTGAATAACAGACCTAATTGGTTTCACCTTATTTCGATAAAGTTGATTAAAGCCAAATTAAACATGTTACAAAACGGACTGAAAACCTTAATCAATCAAAAATATTGTTAACTAATTCTTGATACTCATTCAAGTGAACAATAAATTGAGAAATTACCTCCACTAAATGATAAATTTCCTTTGATACACGAATTTCCTTAATATGAACCGGCTCCTCTTCAAGCCAAGATCTACAATCGACAACACATAAACATGCCTAAATCTATAATCGACATAAATAATTTATACTCAAGCATAAACAATATAAGAATATTAATATACAATGAAATTAAAAAACTAACCTGGATAAATGATTGATTGATTTTAATGATTTCAATTTGGGGTTAATAGAAGGGTAAGGTTTTTGGGGGTTTTGAGTAAAAAATTTAGGGTTAATGATTGTTCAATTGGGGATTTCAATAAACAAATTAGGGTTAACGGTTGATTTGTTGTATTCATTTAATTTTCGGTATCAAATTATGTAAAGGAATAATTTGAGAATTTATGTGAAGGGAGGACATTAGGGATGACAATTGAAGGAGGAGATCCGGTTTTGAGAAAGGTTTGACCGTATAATAAATGAGAAGGGAGTATAAAGAGATCAACGGTGGACAGAATTTTGGGAAAAATAGGGGGACACGTGTTTTCTTTTAATCAAAAGCTGGAAGATCAAGTTTAAAAAAACCCTCTTATATGGAGTGGTGATAATATAATTTTTTGGTTGGGGATATATATCATTCTCCCACGAAATTATACATAACTCTTCTGCCTCATATCATCTCATCTTTAATGCGTTCTTCTTATGTTTGGGTGAGGTTAGAGATATCCGTACTTTACAATATGTTATAGACTAGGAAAATGTCCATAAATTGATTAAAAATTCAATTTATCTTTACGGTATATAAATTAGAAGTTACCCTTTTAGGTTTTGTTATTTGTTTGTCAGTTTGTCTTTTTGCTCATTCTGTATTTGTTCTAATTGGAAGTGATCAAGATTGTAAAAAGGGAAAAAATGCGCATCTATTCTAATAGTTGAAATATAAAGCTTGTGCCCCAAATAGAAACACTAAGATGGTATTGTTTTTTATTTTTTCTTGTCTTGCATTTTAGTACCATATTTTTACTAGATAATCTCTTTTACAAAGGACTGATATTGGAAAGGTTGCTTGTAAAGTACTATTTTTTAATTAATGATGACTTGATAGATGAAGCACGTGGATTCATTGATGTTAATTCATCGCTTGGCACAGCAGCAGTTTGTTCGGAAACCTGTGCGAGTATTTGGTCTGAAGGTTATGGACAAACACGTCGGTGTGGCAATTTCAGATCTTGACACTTTACGTGCTAAATCTTATTGGTATGAAGTGTATGCAACTGCAGAATTTTATTGTCAATAGAGTGTATGATATATTTTCACCTATTGTTTGCTATCAGCAATCTAACAATGAAATGTTACCTTGAACTCAAAACTTTATGCTGATATAGTGATCGTAATATTATTTTTCCGCCTTTTTATCGTGGTCTCTGTTTGTTAGTGGATCGTTTTGAGATATAATATGTATTGAGATACTTTTGGTTATTTTATTGTTGCAGCGTTTTGGAAACGAAGGACAGCAATATATTGGCTCAAAGTTTTCAGCGTCTGGTCAGTTTGCCAATTTAGACTTATCGTGATGCAGTTACTTAAATTAATCTCATTTGATTTTAATTTATCCAGAATTATAAACACTGATTTACATATTTTTCGATGATTTGGAACGAGATGAGCTCGGGACTGGTAAAATACCTAACCGTCACCGTTTGGACTTTGGGTAGTACTGGTTTTTCTCCAGACCAAAAATGAGGGTACCGTTCGCAGAATTGACGACATGTCTGGTACCGGTTCCAGTCCCGGTTCGGGTTCTCTGGTGCATTCCGTTTGAGTACCCGTTTTGCTTATACCTTCATCAATATATAAACCATATTTGTTTTCGCTTGATGTTCTTAGATCTTCAGTATGTACGTTTAATTTTCTACAAACTAAAAATTTGCTAAATGAGCTAAACTTAAAGGTTAGTTATACAATTTGCAATTCACTTTACCAAAAAGTTGTAGAGTATGACATTTGAACTAAACCTCACAATAACAGTTAGTTTAGTTTAATATTTTTGTAATTAAAAAAAAAAAAAAAAAAAAAAAAAAAAAAAAAAAAAAAAAAAAATACTAACTATATACTACGTAACACAGAAGGCATCTATTCAATACTTTCCTAAGCATCTATACTAACTAACTATATAAATTGGCATGTCAATATTTTCAAATTTGATGCGGGACAAACGAAGGGGGGTACTATTTGTATTGGACGCTTAAGGCATACGGGTTTTGGACACTCTGAATGAGAGTTCTTTTTTCCAACGTTAAAAGTGCATGGGACGGCATATAGTGTGTTTGGTCAGCATATTATTTGAAAGAAAATGGCCTTTTCAGTTTTGGTATCAAAACTGGTATTTCCTGTACCAGTCCCGTACCGATATAAACTGGTACCGGTTTTTTTTGAGCTTGGTTCGTAGTCCCGATACTGTACCAAGTATAGTGAACCGGTACTGTTATGGGTCGGTACCGGGTACAGTTCCGGTGCAGTCCCGTTTTTCAGTACCCATGCTCATCCCTATTTGGAAGCATTTAGTTGTGAACTGAAAGTTCATTCTCTTATCTTTGTGCAGATGAGAAAAGAATCTGTGGAGGGCCTTGTTGTTGGACAACCGTATCCAGAAGGAGCGAAAAACCCACAGGACCCAAATGTAAGTCTTTCTTTCATAAATGTAACTTCATTTTTTTAATTTCTCTTAGGAATTCTGATCTCTCTATCTTCTTCTTTATTTATTTATTTATTTTTTTATTATTATTATTTTTTTTTTTCATTTATGTTAGGCTAACCTGGTGGAAAAATTTGTTGAGGACCTTTCTAAGACAGGGAAACTTAATGATGTTCCGTATACTTTATGGGACGATTCCTGGGCTGTGTTAGAGGTATGCGCTTTTTTGTTAATATATATATTCACACCCTTGCGCACTTTTGAATTGTATTACGAATAAGTCATCAAAATATACAAGCCCTATAGTTACAACTCCAGTAATAAGTAATTAACTTCTCTGAAAAGCTTTATTTGGTAACAGCTTATGGAGTGCTTGTTTCTTCCATTTCGTATGGACCCATTAATGAAAAGAAGAATGATGCACAGAGCTTGTACTAGAGGTGCTACTGAGGTTTTGCAGGTATCACATCTGTTCCCTCTTTTAAGTTTTACTTTGGCCTTACAACTTATAAAAACAAAATCCAAATTAAAAATATGTTTCGGGATTTTGCCTGGTTATGCTGATGTGTATTTTTCAGATTTGATCTTATACTGGAATTCATCTTTCATTTGCTCGTCTTTGGCAGGATTATTTACATAAAGTGGGAAAGTCGGTGAATCTTAGAAGGCGAAGATAGGACATCTTAAAGCATATGTAAGGTGTTGTTTATCTTGAGTATTAAAAATTCATCGTGTGGTAATTTTGTTGAACACGTCGTATGTTAATCTAACCTTAATTTTTGGCCAATTACTTGGCGTGACAAGAAGGAAAAGTGGCCTAAATATGGATGGGAATTGTATCTTAACAATGGGCTATGTAAGTTAATTTCATCGATCAGTATAGACTTAAATATGCTCATTTATTTCTGTATCACTTTAGGTATTTAACTTTGAAACATTTAGAGTATCATATTAAAATTTGATGGGTTTTCTCATGAGCCTTTTGAAAACGACGAGAAGAGTTGGCACAAGAAGGGGCTGAGATGTCAGTAGGTGTATCGTGTATGCTTTTGTCCTGTACTATATACTAAGATAGTTAAAGGGTCATTCCGGCTATGTGTTACATTCAAAAAGATTGAGAAAGGAGCTAGCTGCCAACACTGTTCTCAGTCGTTGCGTAGTCTTCTTTCTCTTTATACACATTCATCAATGAAATTATTAGAAATGGAGTCTTGTTCTTTCAGCTTCAGATAAAATTAAGATCAAGTAAAAGAGAACCTTATATTAGGCTATGGCCGTTAGAGCATGGGCCGAATGAGTGTAGTAGATATTAAAGTCTTCAAAACTGGGATCCAACTTAGGATTATTTTTCGTTTTTGCGAGATCGGGATCTTAAGATCCTAGTATAATGTTATTTCTTAATAAGTTGTAATATTATACAAATCTACAAATAATTATATATCAAACACAAAATTATTAGAATGTTTCATGGAAATTTAAACCTAAATTATGATGTTTATGAGGATCGAGATATTGTTTTTTTCATTCTACCTAATCCATAAATTTGTAGTTTTTTCACCTTGTGGGTAGATCAAAGTAAGATTGGATCGGATCGAGATATTACTTGTGGTAAAAGATCCGGATCCTAATAAGATCCCATAATGCTAAGATTCTATGTAGGATCGATATCGTGTTTGTTTTGTAGTATCATAAAATCGTAAGATTTTTAGATTATAATCGGAATCTTAACAACCATGTCACTAGATATCATCTAGTCCATCTTAACTTATTTGTTTTGAGGACATCAAGTTTTAATTTTCATTTATTTCCTCTTAATTATATCTCAGTAATTTCAAAGAAAATGACAGAAAACTGTTATGATATCATCCTTATTTCTTCTTCCTTGTCAATTATCACTATAGAATGTCTTTTGGAAAATGAGTTGCGATCCCCTAAAAAGGGGATGCAAATTAAAAAGTGTAAAAAGTGTTTTGCACGTCCGATCCATCTAATATTTGACAAAAACCATCCACGGTCCATATTTAAAATTAAAAAATAAACACCCGACTTTCCTTTTAGGGGTATACCGTCAAAACCGCACATTCATCCCTTCCCTCTTCATTGTCTACAGACAACGGTTTTCTTCATTCTCACTTTCATTTCACACACAAATTCACACACACTAAACGTTAGGGTTTCAATGTACGATCGAAATTTGGGAAAAAATTAGGGTTTCATTATTTACGATCAAAACGATGATCAAACTGGGTATTTTTAATTAATTTTTGATTAATTTAATTTTAGGTTAATTTATTTTTTTTTTTTTTTTTTTATTTTTTTAATTTGGGGAAAAATTAGAGTTTTACATGCATAAGAATTAGGATTTTTTTTAGAAATAAATTAATAAGAATTAAAAAAAAATTATCAGTTTATTTTTTTAGAAAAGAAAATGTATAAAATTAGGATTTTTTTTATCAGTTTATTTTTAATTATAATATGATTTAATTTATTTATTTATTATTTATTTTTTTTAGAATCTGGAAGCAGTACGAGTCCAACCTTGGGAGAAAGGAGATCAAAACGATTACAAGACCGACCATCTAATAAAGGTATATTTGATTCATCAGTTGTTGAATATATTTAGAATAAGTTTTCATCAGTGATTCGAGGTTGCGGATTCGTTATAGTAACTTGTGGACCTATAAAATTATCATATTTTGATAAATGTTGTATAAAAATAGAATTAGAAGAATGTTCATCAGTAGAATATGCTTTCTGATAAGATAATTTATCGTAATCTAGGTTTAAATTTTCTATTAGTCCATTGTATTTCTTTATTCTAAAAAATATAAATACTGTTGATAAATTTTTTATTTTAATAATAGAATTCTTATTAATTGTGGATTTCATATACTCCAAAAAAAGTATTGCTTTTTTCTTTATCGTATATTCGGTTATAGCATTCCAGTTAAAAACTCTAATTTTTTCCTCGCTTATCGGAATTCTGTAAATAGAATAATATGTAATAATATATAAAATGAGGATATCATATCAAGTCGAATGCTTGTATCAAAATTTGTTAATATTTATAAAAGAGGAGGTTGCAACATACAGTAAATCTTAGAAAATAAATACTCACTGATATAGAAAATTAATTATTAAGAAGTGTGAATCAAGAGATTCTTAATTCAAGTGAATTAGCATCTTACCAGAGTATTCGACTCTTCGGTTTTTTAGTCAATGGGTTCAAGCTTACAGTCTGAAAAACCCTAATTTTTACCCCATGTTAAGATTAATATATTATCAAGAGATCGGGAATTGGCAATCCAGTGCCTTGCTTTTGGAAATTCGTTAGTTTCAGCGTTGGGTGGTCTATTCAGGTGAAAACGAATAGCTTAAAAAGGAGTTTAAGTTATTTTTGTGTAGTGTGTTGTATGTTGTTGTTGTGTAGTTATAGGAAAGAAAGCGTGAGATATTTTGAAGAGAACACCATGTCTCTGAAGTGATGACTTCGTGTGACTTCATGAAGTGAGAGAGAATGGGCATATGGATTACTGAATCGTGACAGCGTTGTTAGCGTGTTATATTTACCGGCTCAAATCAAAAGTGGAAAATGGGAACCGGTTTCAAAAGGATAGGGAGAAGGAAACCTGCTCGAGTGGTGTTTCATATCGTTTCCTATTACAATTTCTGCAGGTTTCACAAACTATCATAACCTTGGAACGGCTTATTCAAAGGGATCGCGTCTTTGCCCTGGCTCTTCCAAGGTTCATCGAATCTACTAAACCTTACAGATGTGGGATTCATCGAGCCCGTCGCGATTCTCTTCTATAAGACTATCTATATGCTCTGTGATCAATTTTGAACCTCATTTCGCTCTATTTTCTCCAAGCTGGGGAGTCGCAGAAATCAAGAATTTATTATTTTTCCATATTATTGTACACAATAAAAAAGTACTTCCTGTCAATATTATCATTCTGATTAGTAGTTCATTTAAACGATTGAACATAACAGGAAGTTCGCAAGCGAAAAAACAGGCATTTAAAGAGTTATGATTTACATTCATGATGGATTTATGATTATCAAATATTACAGTTATACTGTCCGTATTCTTCTGTTAAAAGGTTTATCTGTTGTTGCGCTTAGTAAATTAAGAGTTGATGCTAAATACCGGAAATGTACTAAAAACTTAGTACTTCGATGAACTATTGAATGTACCATACATAAAGAACATCAAGAGACGGATAGTTTGTCTAACCATAACGTTTGGAGGTAATTTTTCCCAGAATGGCAACCTTGAAGTTGTATTCTGAGTTAACGTGAATGATAATGATTTCAAAACGCATTATTTACCAGTAGAAATGGATATGCACTAATTCATCTGGAAATCTTCTACTAAACGAATAATATTCCATATGAATACTAACATGTATAAATCAAAAGAACGATTTGCCTATTTTTATCGTAAGGACCCATACAATAGATTGAGGCTTATTGACTCTTGGTAATAGGTTTATCTTTATTGATTAGGGATCCGGATACTTGATTATCACAGCAAATGTTGCATTTGAATTTCTCGACTTCCCATGATTCCAGCCATGTCGTGTATCATATATTTGAGTAACCATACCCACTCAAAACGTTGAAGCAACTTAATCCCCAATTCATTGGTGATCTTACGGTAGAAATAGAGAAGAGACAAACAATGATATTTCTGGCGCAAAATTTACTCTGGCTGATATTTGTAAGTTACAAGCTAAGAAATAATGGTCTAGGGTTTGAAAATTGTTCCATGAAAACATTCTAGAATAGAGTATTGGTAGGTCCAGTATTTTTTGGACCAATCTTTTGTGTTGATATTATAATTATTTGTACGATTTGATAATATTACAACTTATAAGAATACATTATACTAGGATCTTAAGATCCCGATCTCGCAAAACACGGAAAAATAAATCTACAGTTGGATTCCCAGTTTTGGCACTTTAATATCTACCTATATTCTCAATTCGGGCCTGCTACTTATGGAACGGCCAGGTCCTTTAAATTATAACAGGTTTTCTCTTCTTTTAACTCATTGATCTTTATTGGTTTCATTATCTGAAGTGATAATTGTCAGAAGACATTCAAATTTGGCTTAATATAGTTTTTGGTTTTCATTGATCATTACATGATAACTTAAAAATGCAACGGTTGGTCGTATATATATGGACGATCACTTACTGAGAAGAATGACCATCGCAAAATCGTATCCGTTTGATAGAAACAGTCGAATTGGCAAGCTAAGCCTTCTGGCATATACCACATACTTATTTGTTTTGGAAGATGTATATAGCGAACGTGAATGATATGTGCCAGGAAATACAGACCCTAAGGGAAAGCACCACATTCAAGCTTGTGAATATAACTGATGTGAACGAGGAGGAATTGAGGAGATGCAAACAAGGGGAAGACAAAACAACAATTGATGACGGATTCAAGCCACCATAACTAGATGAATATTTACTCAGCGCTCGACTTCATGTAGTATGCATGAGACTCTTCTCGTCGGTTTTCAAAAGGCATGAGAAAACCCATCAAAAAAAATGTGTATTTGAATATATGAATTGACCTAAGAGTGAATAGATACTATCAAGAAATATAAATGAATATAGATCTCTACAAAAGGATACAGAAGAAACAAATGTTATATACGTGATAGCACGGTAGTATGTGGAACGATCATATATTTATTACCTGAAGTTGCAATAGAGAGAAGAAGATGATAGATGAATGCATTGATTCAATATCTAGAATAGGGCGCATGTGGAGCACCCAATGCTAAGTTTTATGAACAACCTCATAAACACAAAATTCAACAGATCAATATTTTAGGACAACTTTATCTTACTTTGTCTTGTACCGAAACAAGAATCGGGAGGGTATCGCCCTGAAAAAAGCTTGTAGGTTGGGGTTATTTAACAGAATGTACGACGTGTTTCTATCTAATAAAGTTTTTATCCATATTACACGAATTGAAATCTTTTTTTTAATATGTACCTTATCTATACAGTATATTGACAATTTACATGAACTACCAATTATTTAAATATTTCAGCTATATTAATGATGTATGGGCGGAATAATCTTCGGGAGTATCGTAAACAGGAAGGTTAGCCATCACCGATTATACCTCTTATATGTACACAAGGGTCAAGTAGATTCCCATCAAGCCAGAATTAGAGAGAAAGCAGATAAATGCGAATGAGAGTAGAGAAATAATTATCCGGGTTAAAAGAAGTAATAAAGAGGTACAATCACTGAAAGGAAAGATTAAAAATCAAATACAAACTCATTCGCATAATACAGGTAACAGGCAAAAATCCCGATGAACCCAAACTATATTTTTAATTTTATGGTTTTTAGTTATTTTATATTGTTGCTAAAATGGGCATGACAGTTATATAGATGAAAATCTCTAATAAGATAATCTGGGGATGAACCAAGACTTGTGATACCTGCAAAACCTCATGTAAGCAACCTTCTTAACGTTACTTTTAGGAGAAAAACGCTTTACGAGGAAATAGAGGAAATCAAGTGATTGTTCTTTCTTTCTTCTCACTTAAATGGGGTCCATACGAAAATGGAAGACAAACCGGCTATACTCAGGAGACCTAACCATATGAGGCTGTTAAACCACGATTTGATCAAGCATTCTATACAGAGGGAGACGAAACTTGCATAATTAACTCTCACTTTTTAAACTGAGGACGACAGTGGTTTGATATAGAGGCAGAATCGTCCTGATTTGTATATCATTATATTGGATGAATGTTCAGGACGTCTACTTATTGCGGTAAAGATCCACAGTACCAATTCAAAGCCCATTCTGCGCGTAAAAAGGAGTTTGTGAATATTTTGTGATGTTTGATTAATTTGTATAATATTATACAGAATGAAAGGTTCATCAGAGAAACTATGCTGGACATTTACCTTTCTATCTAACTATTGCGCTCATCGTCGCGGATTATAATCAGTGACTCGCATTGATTTCAAAACCGGGAATCTAGAGGCGGAACATCATATGTAATATTCAAGTTTCGCGATCCTGTTACTGTCCAAAAATGCGCCTCCAGATCCAATGAAAACTGGGGACCGAATTCTTTATCACACACTCAGTATAAATTGGACCTAAATCGATATGAACCAGTCAGATTCCTCAAGTAGTAAGCAAAATCAACCCAACAACAAATAGTATAAAGCATAAATTAATTAAATAATTATTAGATTCAAGGGGAGTATATCCCAATTATAAATAATTCAAGCTGAGAAGGTAGAAGAAAATGATTATGAGCTTTACTTTTGAGAACGTCAGATTTATCAACTTTACTCCCTCATTGAGAATTAATGATCTTTATATGAGAAAATTAGTGGTAGATCTTTTCAATTTTGCGACCCAATGAATAATTTTGGAATTAATGAATAACTGGTACAAGGACTATCTTTGAGGGTTTATGTACGGTTTTTCTGCTCTTTACATGGAAGATACGGTATGTGTTCAATATTCAAAAAACAATGAAAGGCCCTCCTATAATATTGCAAAGAATGTCTACAATGGTGCGATCTAGAGAAAAGCAACCTAAGAGACCATGAACTTTCAGTTTCACAACTAAGGGGCTGATCCAAAATTAGGGAAGAGCTCATAGTGGGTAGGCTAGAGAAATCCCGGACTGAGCGCGGAATGAATGAACACTAGTGTTAGCGTCGCCAGGACAATCTAAGTTTCACAAAGGACGATGAAGTCTTACCAGGACCATAGTTGCATGAGGTACCCGGCGTATCTGAGGTGATGATAACTTTGGACGGATGGATCAGCTGATCAAGCACCATAAGGCGAACCAAAGCAGCTTCATACAGCAAACAGAAACATGAACCTCAACCAGACAACCGACAAGCGTTACTCATTGTGCTTGGATCCAGCCTTAGGAAAGCATTTGAAAAATTGCACCGTGGTTCCAACGAGGTATAAAATATCATAACTTTATTACCTGGTAATCAATTGAGGATACTTATTTTATCAGGAATACCAGTTTTTGATTACGCAAACCTTGATATTGAAGGCCATATATCATCTTACATAATTTTATATTCCTTTTTTTTGCTGACCAAGCACAATAACTATGCCAACTGGAAGACTACCCATGCACATTGCCTAATACCGTTGAAAAGAAAGAAACTTTCATTCAGGTATCTTCTCTTC
>LBNU01003950.1:32699-44478 GCA_014162995.1 Artemisia annua | reverse complement strand
ACTAGGGCGAAGTTCGTTGGATCGCCCTATACCGTTTCGACTCCTCTTAAAGTTTGCTTATCGTTTAAAAGTTTTCCAAAACGCAAGTGATACAAAGGCAAGTTTTGATCTTTAGTTTGGGAACTTATTAATGGTCACACCCCCAGTTGGTAGGTGTTCTGCCTTGGTTTTCGGCGGTTGTTTTTTATGTTTATTTTACTTAACAAGAAAAACGGAAAATGTTTTTGTATTTTTTTTACATGATAAATATATAAACAAAAGAAAAGGAAAATATTTTTGTATTTTATAAGTTTTGAAAGCGACAACTTCTTGACGAAGGATCTACAAGTCACTAATCGTTAAAACCGTTAACGATATTGTCGCAACACAACCACCCCGGTAGCGGCGCCAAAATTTGATTCGCTTTTTATGAGTGTATCAAATAAATATACAAAGTAGCCCGTGGGGGAATTTACCAATCAACCTTTAGGAAAAGGAAGACTTGTAAAAACTCGTGAATACAATATATATATGTGATACCGGGTAAGTGATTACCCGGGTCATGTCCCAACGAGGTGTGAATGGGCGATATCGTGTGAGATTCGAGATTAAAATACTTGTAAGGATGGATTTTGAGATTATTTGGTGTTGTAGAACAATAACGTAAGCAAATAGACTAAAAACGCGCGTTTTGGTTAAAAATAACGTCAACGCGCAAAATGAAAAGTGAAATCTAAGCACGGAATGTCCTACGGGCATGCAAATAATTTTAACACGTACAAAATGACAAAAGAAATTTTTTGGAAAAAAGAAAATTAAAAATTGGATAAAAATTCTAAGTATTATGAATTAAAAACTAATGAACACAAATTAAATTCTAATAATTAAATTAACAATCAAAAAAAATCTGAAACTTTTTTAACAAATATTACAAATTAAAACTAGTCTATGAAAAATATAAAAAGGCTGGGTTCAGTACAAAAATAAGAAGAAACAAGCAAAGCAAAAGGTGATAATTATAATAAGCAAAACAGGAACACTATGTTAAATAAAAAAATCTGGTAAGAGTTAACTGAGAAGTCCCTAGGTCGAGTTGGTTATTGGGGTTGTGTTGTGTCTGTGAGAGGGGTGACCAGGGTTCGAATCCCCTTGGCACCCTTCTTTTTGCAATCATTTTTTTTCAAAATTTATTTTTGCCAAGTACTTCAACAACAAAATAAACAAACTTTTGTGAACAAATTTTTGCTGAAAAGTTTTTAAGCAGCTTTTGCAAGCTGAAAATTTTAACAGATTCAATGTTTGCGCCAAAGTAAGTTTTGAACTAGCTAAAAGCTAACCAATTAAGCAAATAAGCCACAACCAAGGAACAATTTAACAAGCTCAGCCTGAAACTAATGCAAACATCATAACAACATCATTCAATGACTAAGAATCAAACAGGAACAACAGATCAAACAAACTCAGTTCATGTTGATGTAGCCGCAGCAATGGGTCTAAATGGGCAGGTTTGGGGGAAACAAATAAGCAATACAGGGCAAACTAATTATACAATCTACAAGACAACCTAAAGGGCTATCCAAAACATCAAAAATCAAGCCAAATGATCAAGGATTGAGCAAGAAATGTGTCCATGAAAAACGGGTCAAACCGGTTTGTCATGGTGCAGGGCAGCTAATGGGTCAAAAGGGTCACTTGAGATTGATTTTCAATGAGCAAATCAGTTTCAAACTTGATTTTTCTTTTTTATCATGACTCCCAAGCAACCAAACAACTCACAAATGCAAATTTTACCTATTAGCAATCCCTATTGAGGCCTACAAGTGGTTTGGCAAATTGTCCCATTTTCCAGATTTGAAAACTTTGACTATTTGAGTTTTGGCTCAAATTTGACTTTAGTGAGTTTTGATCACTCCTAGACTAATGATAATGATGTAATAAGCTGATTGAAGTCTAATGTAAGCTAACCCAACAACTTATAAGCCTAATGCAATGGTTACACAAGTGAAAAATCACAACAGTCGACAGCCACGAGAGATAAACATGCAATATTGACTTTTTTACTAAAATTGCCAATGTAAGAGTTGAAATGGAGTAAATTGAACCTAAGAATGATGTCTATGCAATCTTAAATCAACAACAACCATAATTGCACAGTTAAACAACTTAGTCTAAACACCCCTTTAAAGCACAGTTTTGAAGAGCTTATGAAGCAAATAAAGAAATTAACTCATGAAACTGATAATTACACTTATACTAGGCTAAAATAAGCATGATCAAGCAGAAACAAACAACAAATAACAATTAAGACTAAAGATCACAGATTATGCTAAAATATACTTGAAACTTAAAAAAATTGAAACTGAAAACATGAAACCTTAAACCTTGGCTAAACCAAGGTATCTTTGAACTGCAACAAACTCCAGCTTATTCAGAGAATAAGCTGGTAAAGTCCCTCTTGCTTATCCATTTCAAGCAACTTCCAAAAGCTCTCCAAGTCCATATGCAAAGGTAAATTTTTATTCTTGATTCTGATTTTATTCTTTTCTTTTTTTTTTTTTTTCTTTACGTTATTAGAACCTGGGTGAACTTCTGAAAGTACTTTGAGACAAATATAAGCTTAAACAAGCTTTTTCTAGGAATTGAAATTTAGCTTAAAATGGTAAAACTGAGAACAAGGTTTAAGAAAAACTGAAAATCTTGCATTAATATTAGAAAGAGATTACAAATTACAACTAAAGACTAAATTAAAACTACTCTCCTAAGGCTTACAAGTGATTGCTATTTATACTAAAAATGAATCTGGAACTTCTTTCCACTTTGTGCTAGTTTGGTGAGGTAAAACAGCTTTGGACTCTCTTCTGTGTTTCTTTGGAGCATTTCCCACCATTGGATTAAAGCAAAAACAATCTCAGTCCTTGATTTCAGTTTTGGCGCCCAATATGAGTTGCGGATTGGTGATGTGCCAGTGGTAGGTATGGATTGTGAGGGGTTGGGGAAGGTGAAAGTGGAGTATGCTTTTGAGGTATTTGGGTTAGGGTGGAGTGTTACAGAGATGGTGTGGAGGTGGGTTTTTACTTGGCGGGTAAAGGGGGGGTTGAAGACAAAGGGTGAGTTTGACTGAATGTTTGACTGGGATAAATAAATAACGGGGTTGGGTTTGGTATTGGGCTGGAAAAGATTGGGCCAAGGGTAGATTTGTGGTTTATTGGGTTTGGTTAAATATTGATGTTGTATTATACGGCTTTAAAACCCATTAATCACAAGGACCAATCATGTAATATTCTAAAAATTGAAGGGCCAATTCTGCCAAATCCCCAAACTCACTTCCAAGGGTCATTTTTGTTATGCTTTGAATTCCCAAGGGTCTTTGTTGATTAATTTCTTCAAAATAGCATATCCAAGGACCATTTGTGTAACTCTTGAAACTTGAGGGACTGATGCCAATTCTTCAAAATTTCACTTCAGGGACTCAAAATGTCCTTTGATGATTCTAGGAGGGTGATTGTTGACTTTTCTGCATAAAAACTCTCTAGGGACAATTTTTGACATTTTCTAATAGTTGAGGGACTGATTTTGACATTTCTGCATATTTGCTCCATTTTTCGTCTATTTTCAATCCTTTGTACCTGAAACACGCAAAAACATACTCCAAGGATATTTGTGACAATATTTGATCGTTTTTAGGTGTTTTTGGTCGTTTTGACTCGGAAAATGAAAGAAAAGATATGTGCAAAAAGGCACATATCAATACCATTACAGAGGAACCTAGGAAACAAGTTAATAAGCCTAGACAAACTCTAAGGTATGCTGAGGGGTAACCAGAGGAGTTGGAATCATGTAAAATCTAAACAACTAGGTAGTGAGTTTGTAATGAACAATAAAGCATGTTATATCTGTGGTAGCTTTGAATATTTACATGCAAATTGTGACTATCATGTTGGGAGAAGGGAAGGTTATGGGAAAAATAGGGTGGATTCAAACAAATTTCAAAACAATTCACACCCTAATACTCACAGCAACATGATCCCAAGAGCAGTTTTATTAAGAAGTAGGCTTAAATCTTTTGCCACTGCTAAAAATGTTAATACTGCTCATCCTAAATCACCTGTTTCAAGTGCAAAACCTAAAACAACTTTTGTTAAATCTGTACAAACAGGAAAAAGGACTTTTTATAACAAAAGGGTTCAATATAACCAATAGTGGGTACCAATATCTAAACCAGCAATTACCACTACTCAAACAAAAGTTCCCACTACTAATGTTGTAAACAAGAACAGGGGTTATATGGGAAATGTTGTGAAGGCCTCAGCACGTTGGGAATGGAAACCTAAAGGAAATATCTCAACAAACAATCCCAATGGTGTATCAATGACCTTTGATAGATTTAACTATATAGATACATGAGGCAGATCTAAGTCAATCATGGCTTGGGTCTCCAAAGGAAACTAACTCCTTTATTATATGTGCAGGAACATCGAAGGACAACAAGATCAGACCAAGGCTATACAGACAGTGGATGTTCAAGGCACATGACTGGCAACAAGTCCTATCTATCCAATTTTGAATATTTTGATGGACAGTTTGTCAGCTTTGGAGAAGGAGTAAATGGTAAAGTTACTGGTAAAGGTGTTATTAAAACTGGTAACTTGGATTTTGAACCTGTGTACTATGTAAAAGAGCTTAAGTATAATCTCTTTAGTATGTCACAGATGTGTGACACGAAAAACAATGTTTTTTTACTGAAGATATGTGTTTTGTTCTGGGCCGTCTCTCTTTAACTTAACACGTGATGGCCTACATCTTCTAACACCTGACGCCGTCAGGTGTAAATTCTTGAAATCTTTCTGGCCTATCGTTTGATAATTGAATTCCACTCTTTTGTCATCCTTACTGACGGCGTCACCTTGTGACTCCTGACGCCGTCAGGTTGTAATTTCCAGCTTCTTTGAGACTTTGTCGTTTTCTTCACTTTTATGCTCAAAAAAACATCCAAATGTGCATGTTTTCCAGAATTCCTCTCAAAAGTACCTAAAATGACAAAAGGAACGATTTAGGGCAATATTTGATCACATTTATACGAATTAGGGCTTAAATGACCCCCTAAAAGTGTAACACTTTTCGTCTCATCAATGCAGAAGGCTATACTTAAACAGCAATTTGAGGCATTTACAGTGAGCAGTTCTGAAGGGATTGAAAAGGGTTATGAAAGGTTCCAACACCTACTCTCTCAATTAGAAGCTCATGGTTGACCTGTATCTACTGAAGTTGCAAACCATAAGTTTCTTAGATCCTTGCCTTATGAATGGACAAATGTGACCATAAGCATGAGGCTAACAGAAGGTGTTGATGATTGGTCAATTGATGATTTGTTCAACAATCTTAGGGTTTTTGAACAAGACATCAAAGGAAGCTCAAAACCATCTTCAAGTGCAGCTAATGTTGCCTTTGTTGGACAAGGCAAGACCAGTACTAAGAAAGTTAGTTTTGGCAGTTTTAATTCTGGCAGTTATGCTTCTTCTTCAAATAACATAAAGGAAAGAGATATCCCTGTTGGCTTTGCTGATGAAGTTCTCTACTCTCTTTTTGCAAAGAGGTCTGATGAAAGAGATCTCATTCATGATGATCTTGATCAGATTGATGATGTTGATATTGAAGAAATGGACATCAATTGGCAACTGGCCATGATTGCACTCAGGATGAAAAGATTCTTTAAGAAGACTGGAAGAAACATCAAATACAATGGAAATAAGCCAGTTGGTTATGATAAGTCAAAACTTGTATGCTAGAAATGCAACAACAATGGTTACTTTGCTAGAGAATGCACAGCAAAAGTGACCTCTGAAGAGAAGAAGAAGAGGAACTCCACGTATCCAGAAGAGATGCACAAGAAGGAGACAAGCCAGGTTGGTCTGCTGAGAATGGATGATGGCATTATCAATTGGGTGGAGCACACTGAAGAGGAGGAACCTTCCAATCATGCTCTAATGGCCATAAGCTCTAACTCTGAGGTATCTCTATGTTCTAAACTATGTATTTATTCATACAATAGTGTTAAAGCTATTTGTGATGAATAAACTAATCAAATAGAAGAACAGGAGATTAAAATACTTGCTTATGAAAATGGTGTTAAAACCTTAGAAGCTCAAGTTAATAAACTTCAAACACAACTAGCCAATTTAAATCAAAAACTTACTTTTCAGGCTAATGAAATATATGCTAAAGATGAAAAACTGAAAAAGTATAGGAGAATTGGTGAAAAAGCTCTTAAAGATAAAGAAGAATTACAACAAATAGTAGACAAATGGAAAAATTTTTCTCAAAATTTGTCAAAATTAATAAATAGTGGTATGAGCTCAACATGTAAAATTGGTCTAGGATATGAGATAAAATCAGATAGTGAGGTTCTAAGCTATGAAGAAGAAATGGATAGAAGCATGTTTACTGGTTCAGATACTAACTTGGCTGATTCTATTGTATATAGTAGATTCTTAAAAACTGATAACTACAAAGGAGTTCCACCTCCTTTAAGTGGAGACTATACTCCTCTACCTGAGAAAAAGTTTGATGAATCACTATATGTGTATGCTAAAAAAGGACCTCAAATGCCTGAAACAAAGGTCTCAGAAGATAAATCTAGTGAATACTCTACCTACCAATCTAATGTCAGTGAAGAGTCACTTGGAAACCCCTCTGAGCCCTCTGAATCAGAACCTGAAAGCATGTCAAGTGAAGTGTCAAGGTCTAATTCTGTGAAAAGTGATAA
Organism: Artemisia annua; assembly: GCA_014162995.1. NCBI lineage: Eukaryota > Viridiplantae > Streptophyta > Magnoliopsida > Asterales > Asteraceae > Artemisia > Artemisia annua. Next base: position 37,736 of record LBNU01003950.1, on the reverse strand, counting down.
ACCTGCTGTGTCTGAACCTAAACAAAAACCTGTTGAACCTAGTTGTGAAACTCACTTAAATCTCCTAGGCAACAAGTAAATAAACCAGAGACACCAAAAAGGGAAAAGAATGATAAATGGAATAGAGTGTTAGGAGGAGGTTATGTGTTTACTCAGAAAAGATGCTTTGTGTGTAATAGCATTAGTCATTTAATAAAAGATTGTGACTTTCATGAAAAAAGAATGGCTAAAGAAAATTAGTTGAGAAAACAAAGAATGGTTAATACTGGTAATGTTGTGGCTAAACCTGTATGGGATAATGTGAATAGAATTAATCATGCTAATCAGTTTGTCCCTAGACAAGTTCTACTCAATACTGGTGAAACAAATGTTAATTCTGCTCATTCAAGGGTTAATACTGGTCATTCCAAAGTTAATTCTGGTAGATCAAATGTTAATACAGGTAGAAGCCAAGTTAAACCTGTTGGGCAAAAGGTTAATCCTGTTTATCCCAAGGGTATTACTGGATATTATAGACCAAAACAACCAGTTAAACGGCAGGTGAATCAAGCTAATCATAGAAATCACTTTGCAAAATCTTATTCACCTGTGAGAAGATCTATTTCACAGGTGAACAATTTTAACCAAAGGAGAAACTTCTCCAAATCAATATCACCTGTGAGAAGACCCATTGTAAATAATACAACTAAGATCTCAAACTCTTATGATGTAAGGGGTAAAAGGGGGTCTCCTACTAGAGACTTAGATAGTTGGAAATGGGACCCATTAAAGAATGAACTCACTTATAAGTCCCAAAGCAGTGTCAGTGGATCTTGTTCTTACAAGACTTACAAATATGTAGATCCACAAAATGGACCCACTGCACAGGCCTGGGTTATTAAGAGAAACTAATCTCTTATTTCTGTGCAGGATCATACACTCAAGAACATGGGAAACAGAGGTATATTTGACAGTGGATGCTCAGGGCACATGTCTGGTAACAGGGAGCACATAAAAGATATTGAAGAATTCAAAGGAGGATCTGTTACTTTTGGAGGTAGCAAAGGCTACATTACTGGTAAAGGTAGAATTGTTGTTGGCAATTTAGAATTTGACAATGTCTCTTTTGTAAAAGAACTTGGGCAATTCAATCTTTTCTCAATATCACAAATTTGTGATGAGCAGCTTAAGGTTCTTTTTACTGAAACTGAATGTTTTGTGTTGACTTCTGACTTTAAGATGCCTGATGAAAGCCAGATACTCTTGAAAGTTCCTAGACAACACAATATGTATAGTTTTGATATATAGACATCTACACCTGCAAAAGGTTTTGCCTGTTTGATTGCAAAAGCTACTGTGGAAAACTAGAAGGGGGGGTTGAATAGTTTTACATCTTTTTAATTTGTTCAAAGTTCATTCGAAAAACCTTCAATTAGAGTTTAGTATGAAAACAACATATAATCAATGTGATCAATTATATATATATATGGTTTTGGATTTATTTTCAAAACTTAGTTTTATGAATGGAGCTTTAGTTGATCTTTATGTGAATATGTTTTCCTTTTAAAATCTTAAAACGTTTTGTATCAAATTATCGATTAAGTTAAACTCAACATGAGAAGTGTGAATAATGCATCTAAGTCCATTAGACCATATCATATAATTATTCATCCTATAGCAATATTAACTTATATCTATCACATTCAACATCAAAACAATATAAGCAACAACCAACACATATATGCAAGCATAGATATAAAGCGATAAATGCAAGAATAAATGTAAAGAGATAAGAGAAAGAAGATGCAAACCGGACACGATGATTTATAGTGGTTCGGCTACAAGGACACCTTCCTTGCCCTACTCCACTCCCCGAATCACCTACTCGAGAGTTTTCTTCACTACTCAACAAGCTCCCTTTTGGCGGAGAAAACCGTACACAACTTTCGCTTACACCAATTAACGACACTAAGCTAAGTGTCGGGTTCTAATCGTAGCTAGAACCAATCTCACGACACGACTTCGATCACTACACAACTTCTACATAACTTCACGACTTCACAACTTCACGACTTCTTCACTACTTCACAACTTCTTCTATACTCCACTACTTATTCACACACCTACATCTTCAGAACTAAATGAGTTCTCCATACTACTACTTCTTCTCACTACTTCTTACTCACTCATTGACTCACTACTAAGTAAGATCATCTTGATCTACTTATTACATATACATAACTCACAACTTCACATAAACATTAACTAGACTCTAATACATCTTTGGCTTTATGATAGGGAAAATTCTTCTCTTGCACTTTGAGTGATGAGGGATTGAATCACTTGAAACAAAGACTAATAAACTTATGATCAAAGGATTTAGAAGTGTGTTTGGAAAGGATTGGGACTGAAAATTTTAGTGTAAAAGGTGTGGAAAAATAGCAGAAATGAACCAGTATTTATAGGCAAAAGTTTCTGACAATTCTGACAAAATGGAGCGTGCCGGCCCCTTTAATTGTGTGCCGGCAGTTTTTCTTGTCTTTTCTGGGGAAGGTTTATCTAGTGAAATTTTAACTGTTTTTGGCTAAAAATTTGAATTCATATATTTATTATGAATTAAACATTTTCCTTTATATACCAAAAGTGTTTTTCAAAATATATAAAATATTTATATCATTTTATATAATTTGTAGTGTTTAAATAAAACTCCCTTTGATCATAAAATGTATTAGACATTTGTTTATACATACCTTAAGTGATTGTTGAAGCATACTCGAGACGTTGAGACGTTTAGGCTTGTTGACGTATGAATGGATAGATGAATTGTGATCACAAGTAACTTAAGCATTTTACGTTATATGTTGTAACTTACATCTTTGTCATCATCAAAACATGAAGAGGATGTTTAGATTAAATATCAGAATATTCATGCCAACAGCTACATTAGATGAATCTAAATTGTGGCACAGAAGATTGGGTCATTTTAATTTCAAAAATCTTAACAAACTTGTGAAGGGAAACCTTGTAAGAGGGCTACCTTCCAAGGTTTTCAAAAATGACCATGCTTGTATGGCTTGCCATAAAGGAAAACAACATAGAGCCTCTTGCAAGGCCAAACCTGAAAGATCCATTACTAAACCATTACACATGTTACATATACATCTCTTTGGGCCTACTTCTGTGAAGAGCATTAATTATGCTCAATATTCTCTTGTTATCACTGATGATTGTACCAGGTTTTGCTGGTTGTTCTTTTTATCCTCCAAGGATGAAACTCCTGGCATTATTCATACTTTCATTAGAAGAATTGAAAATCAACTTGTTCATAAGGTCAAAATTATTAGATCAGATAATGGGACTGAATTTAAGAACAGAAGTATGCTTGAATTCTGTGGAAACAAGGGAATAAAACAAGAGTACAGTAATGCTATAACTCCACAACAAAATGGAGTTGCTGAAAGAATGAATAGGACACTCATTGAAGCTGCCAGAACTATGCTTGCAGATTCACTTTTACCTACTCTTTTTTGGGCTGAAGCAGTTAATACTGCTTGTTATGTGTTGGGTTATAAAGTCAAAGTACTGCTGGAAGATCAAAGTACTGCTTCTCATAAAAGTCAAAGTGCTGCTGAAGAAAGTCAACGTGCTACTTATTAAAGAACTGCTATGATAAAGGATTATAATGTAAAACATTTAAGGATTATTATGTAATTCTAGAATGTTTTTTTATATTAGAGTTAGTTTACTGGTCGTTCAAGTATTGTAAACCGACTAGGGTTTTCCTTATGCCTATAAAAGGATCCATAGGTTGGCATTAGAGATATACGATTTTAGAGATACATGCAAGTTTGATATTAGAGTTATTAGGGTTGTTAGTGAATCTGTGTACGTAAGCAGGTTCAAAGTTTTAATATAATCAAAGTTCTTTGTTAATTCTTCTTAGCTTTGTTGAAGTAGATACCGCATACTTGACAGAGTCATTCAGTGTTTCATTGTTAGTAGTTAAGGATTTATCCAAGATTACTAAACCCTTACAAGCTACATAGTTAGTTTGGTCAGAGTATAGCGATCCAACAAGTGGTATTAGAGCTTGTGTGGAAACTCTGATTAAGAAGAAATCCTTGAAAACCGAATTCACAAACCCTAAAGATGACGACGGAAGCTGCACCAATCCCATCCATCACCTCACTCAGAATTCCTATCATCAAGAAGGGAGAATATGATCTCTGGAGCATGAAGATGAGGCAGTACATTGCTATTACAGACCATGCTCTACGGGATGTAATTGTTAATGGTAATATGATCATTGAAGAACCTGAAACAGTTCCAGGACAACCTAAACCATCTCAACCACCTCAACCACAAGTGCCAGCAGCTACAAAAAGAAATCAAGATAAGGCTCTCAACATACTGCTGTATGCTATTCCTGATGGTCACCTACTCAAGTTTCATGATGCTAAGGATGCAAAACAATTATGGGTTGCTATCAAGACAAGGTTTGGAGGTAATGATGCTTCCAAGAAGATGCATAGAAATTTATTGAAGCAACAATTTGAAACATTTACTGTTGGTGAAAGAGAAGGTCTTGATGCTGCCTATGATAGATTCCAAAATCTTCTTAGTATGCTAGAGTTATATGGAGCAGAGGTAACTGTTGAAGATGCAAACTTGAAGTTCTTAAGGAGTTTGCCATCTGTATGGCATGTGGTTGCTACTATGATCAGAGGACAACCTGGTTTGGATTGTATGAACTTTGATGATCTCTATAACAACTTAAAGGTGTATGAGCATGAGATGAATGGTCAAATAAGTTCAAAATCACACAACATTGCTTTTGTGTCTTCTGAAAACAGAAGCAGTACTTCTGTTAGGAATACGTTTTTTGTATAAGAAAGATTCGGTCACCCCTGATATGATTAAGCATTGATTAGCTCGTAGTAGTTACAATAGTTAGTTAAACGTAGTTTAGAAGTAGATTAGTTCGCGGAAGAAGGACGGGTCTTTACCCACTGTATACCTGATCCGCAGCCCAAGTGGCACGCCCTAGTGGCAAAACTC
>LBNU01003950.1:2466-25362 GCA_014162995.1 Artemisia annua | reverse complement strand
TAGGCATGTCTTCTGGCATCGTCAGAAGTTCAAAATGTTTTCAAAACATGCCTACATGGCTTGCAGTTACTTCAGACTGCAACCCGCGCTTATATTATGGCTTGCAGTTACTTCAGACTGCAACCCGCGCTTAAATTATGGTTTGCTATTACTTCAGATAGCAACCCGGTTTTCAAAATACGTGAAAAACACGTTACCATGTTTTCACTGTGTGCGGATTATCCGAAAAGTTGTACGCTTCAGTGCAGCCTTTCTAGTAAAAGAAGAGAAGTCTTCTTTTCCCAAAATCTCTTTCTTCTAAAATTCTTCAAAAGAGATTTTGTGGTGTACAAGGTGGCCATCGGTCTTAAATTTTCTCGAATACGTTATCACTCATTTTAATGGCTATTAAACGTAAAAAAATTGAAAACGGGCCATTAATTGATGGGGAGCGTATTTGCTCAAAATTTCTGTACCTTTAAAAGCTTTGTGCACCAGCCACAGTGAAATTCAAAAAGTGTCTCTTAATCAGTAAACGTTTAAAACATATCACACTTCTCTCCAAAGCTTTTTCGAAAATCATTTAAATCAATTGGGATCACAAAATCTCAAAAGATTTGATATTTTATGATCGGGGGAGAGAATGTGATTTAAATATGAAAACTGATTTAAAAGTGATGTTTTTGGAACTTTAAAGAATGTTTTTGGTCTTTCGAGAACGCTCCCTTATGTGCTAAAATGTTAAAGATTTTGGATGTTAATCAAAGCACATATTAAGGGGGAGCAAGTGATTAAATGTGATGTTTTTGGACTTATAAAGATGTTTCTGGACTCAAAAGATCGCTCCCTTATGTGCCAAAAATTTTAAAGATTTTGGATTATGAACAAAGCACATATTGAGGGGGAGCAAGTGATTTAAAATGATGAATAAATGATCTCCTTTGTAAGCTCACCCGTATGTGCCAAAGTTTTAAAAACTTTCAAAATTGTTTCAATCAATGTGCACATATTGAGGGGGAGCAAGTGGCTAAGAGTCTTTCGCGAATTTTTACAAAATCAAGTAGAAACAGTGAATTGCTTATGACTCAGAATTTGACTCATGAATTGACGAAACATGAATAGTCGTAAATCGAAAAGACTAGTCCTGGCCGGGTAATAATTTCAAGCTGGTTTACCAGTGATGTAAACGTGTCTCGAAGAGGACTGGTCAAAGTAGATAGTACCGTTTCGAGAAACTCTTCTTAGATATATACTTTGACGGGTCTAACTTCCTTTTTAAAGGAATGTTAACAACTTCAAGTTAGTTATTAGGGCTAGTTATCACCTAAAAGCTGATAATGGATCCCTTTAACTAAGCAACGTAAACGTGTCCCTCGGGTATATGTCTATTTAGAGCCGATCAATTCAAATAAGTGCAACTCACCCCGACATGTGCAAATTTCTTTCTACCTATAAGCACATGTTGAGGGGGAGCATTTGAAAAATGATAAAACTCTCAAAGTGTTAACAAAATGTGTTTCTTAATCATAAACACTTTGAGAGAATTTTCAAAGATTTGGTTATATGGCGAATATGGAAAAATACCAAAAGACCGACCACTTTTATTTAAAGCATGGAGTTATAAGGATGGTAAGGTTAGGTATATGTTCCCATGATCCACTAGAACCGGAGGGATCTTCCCAGGGACAATCCAATAGATAGATTAGAAGTCCTTAGGAATGATTGAAAAAAGGAGAAAAGTGAGAAAGGGAAGAGTGCCGACTGAGACTGAGCTAGGACTGGAACAAACCCAACAAGGTTCTAGTAAATGAAGTCTCGGTAAGCACTGAAGGGGTTGAAGAATTAAAAAGAAATGAAATGAGAAAGGGTGAAAAGAAATAGCCCTCCAATTATTCAACCTTAGGGCAGAAACCGGGTTCAATTCATATGCTACTGATTGTTACCAAGGTAACATCGGTATTGAAGATAAAGACGTCATGGACCCAGTGACGCACTGCACTAAACCTCCCAGCCACTCAAGTTCTCTTAAAAGAGCTTGTTTCATTCTCACGGGGAACCGGTGTAAACTATCGACTAGTCTCTTAGAGCTAGTTGATATTGAAACAGGAGACCCCTCCCTAGTCTCCGAATAGGATAACCAATGTGCACTTATCGAGTCTAGAGCCAAGAGATGCATCAAAAGATCTCATAGGAACACTTGATACTTCTACACTGGTTGTTCAACATTAAGGACACCAGTTGTAATATTTTGAGTCCTACGCAGATCTTAGCAATCTGCCAAGAACACTTATGAGGGAATATACATAAGTATTTCCCAGTGATTGAGTGGAAACTCCTGCCAGGGTCAACATCAAACAGCCCTGACAGCAGGTCACTTCGGTAATCTCTTGTGGGTTACGCTTAGTGTGTACGGTGGTGTTCCAAAAGGTCTACAGTCGTGGGGTGATCTCCAGCGACTCACCTAATCGTTGGTGTACTTCGGTATGTCAGTGAAAGCCCTTTCGGGGGCATCCGATTAGGAACGGCCTTGGTAAGGATTAGAGAAAGTCTTCACACTATGCTGTTGACGATCTCGAAGTCCGAACTTGTAAGTGCCGGTATGTTTATTACTAACCAAGTTTTATGCAGCTCAACATACCAAACTTACCATGTTCACCACCATCACTCTAGTTCCACATGCTCATACCAACATCTAAAAGGAGACGTCAGAACTGTTCAACCGGGAAGATCTACTCAACAAAGATGTATGGGCATGTTGGAAAGGCGTAATCACACCAAAGACAAAGAAGTTGACGATTGATGCCGATTGCTGAAAAGATGCAGATTCATCATCTCATGCTTACACTTCAACATCATAACTTAAGATATCATGATCAAAGAATGGGCTTCGACTATGCTTCCACAACTCTGATGCAGAAGATTATGATCCAGAAAAGTGTAAGCATGACATCACAAAGATAATCACAACATCACAAAGAGACACATACACTCAAAGATGACTTGAAGCTAATTATATGGATGAAGAGCGAAGAGCAAAGTCAAAAGATCATCATATACATCAAGGAAGTCATCTTGAGTCGTTTATCCATGAAGAATCAACAACTACGAGCTACAAAAGAATATACAAAGATCTCAATGCAAGAAGTCAAGAATATCCTCAAGTGGTGAATATTTCCAGGGGTGACCTCCCTTAGGGGGAGATTGTTAGGAATACGTTTTTTGTATAAGAAAGATTCGGTCACCCCTGATATGATTAAGCATTGATTAGCTCGTAGTAGTTACAATAGTTAGTTAAACGTAGTTTAGAAGTAGATTAGTTCGCGGAAGAAGGACGGGTCTTTACCCACTGTATACCTGATCCGCAGCCCAAGTGGCACGCCCTAGTGGCAAAACTCATGTACATATAAGCCCTCTCCATCCTTGGAGAGGGTAAGCCTTCTCTCATAATCTCATTTTCTTTTTTTTGGTTTTCTCTCCAAGGCTTCACCTCTTTCTCTCTCTACATTTCTTCTTTTCTTTCTCCCATGTAACGAGCCATACCACAAGATCTATGCGTGTTTGTGAGCTTTATTAGTATCCTACAACTTCCACTAAAAGTACTGCTTATCCTGTTCAAAGTACTGTTGGTGAAAAACAGCATGTTTGCACAACCATGACCACTACCACTTCCTCACCTTCAAACATCATGAATTCTGATGATGTTGTATGTTCCTTCTTTGCTCAACAAGCCACTTTACCTGTTACTTATGAAGAAGATTTGTTGCAAATTGAAGAAGATGATCTAGAAGAGATTGACATAAGATGGCAAGTTGCCATGATAACTGCAAGGATCAAGAAGTTCATGAAGAAAACAGGAAGAGGTATTGACTTCAAAGCCAAACAGGGTATAGCATTTGATAAGTCTAAGATTGAATGCTTTAATTGTCAAAGGCCTGGACACTTTGCAAGAGAATGCAAGTTTGATAAATATCAAGCAAATAGGATAATTGAGAAACCCAAGGTTGAAATCAAGGAGGTTCCTACTACTGAAACTAAACCAAAAGCATTGGTAGCTCAAGAAAATCTATCAGAGGTTGACTGAAGTGCTGAATTTGATGATGAACCAGTAACCTACTGTATTGTTGCATTGGAAGACTGGAGCACAGCCTTTGATAAAGAACCAGGATTTGCTGCTTTGGAAACAAGAGATGGTCTTGGAAGCCTTGATGGTCTTGGAAGCTTTGATTAGAGCATGGAAAGTGAAGATGAACATGCTCTGCTTGCTATGGTAGCTACTTCACCAAGTTCACCCACTACTCCTGAGGTATGTTCTAAGTGTAATACTCTTTATCAAAAGGTAATTAATGATTATGTGACTGAAAAAGATAATTTTAGAAGGGCTAGGGGTGAGGTAACTGGCTATCAATTGACTTTAGAGTCAATGGAAGCCAAAATAATCACTCATGAAAATAATGAACTGGCTTGGGCAGAAAAATATCAGCAACAAGACTATCAATTAAAATTGAGTGAATGGAAGTTAGGATGTAAGGTGTCTGAACTAGAAAAGGTGACTAAAGAAAGAGATGAGTAGCTAGAAAAGTTTGCTAGTTGGAAAGAATCTGGTCTGTCACATGTTATTTTTGTTGAAAAACAAAGAAGATCACATATTAAAACTGGACTAGGTTTTGGTATGGAATACAGTAGTTCAGAAGAAAACTCAGCTAGTGATAAGGAATAAGGCAGTTCAGAAGAGATCTCAACTAGTGAATTTGAAACTTGCTCAGAAGAAAACACATCTAGTAATGAGGAACCCACTAGTCCAACGCCTCCTGAGTATAAGAAAGATGAGGGGTATCATGCAGTTCCTCATGCCACTGGAAGTTTTTAGCCACCTAGGACAAATGTCTCTTGTTTTGGAGTAGACAATTTAGAGTTTAGGAAAAAGCTTAAAAGTCAATCTAATTCAAGTCCATCTGAAGAAAAAATTGAGAATCCTAAGAATGATAACAATAAAAGGAATGTTAGGGATTCAGGATGTGAAAACAATGATAGAAGGTTTAATAAAGTCTTTTCAAAACAAGCAGTACGTTCACACTTTTCTCAAACTACTGCTAGTCATCCAGCAGTACCTTCAAGAAACTCTTTTCAAAATACTGCTAACTTTAGAAAACCTTTTAATCATTCTTCTAGAAGTCATGATAGTTTTGGCCATAGAACTCAAAGTAGAGGATTTGGGATGATGAATCAAAAATTATGTTTTGTTTGTTATAGTCCTACTCACTTGATTAAAGATTGTAACTTTCACTCAGAATATTTAAGTCAATATCCAAAGACCAAATCTGCTAACCATAGGCCAAAAGAGACTAAACCAGTTTGGAACTATTCAAGTAGGGTTAACCATAGTAATTTCACAAAAGACTATAGGTACCCTCACCAGAAAAGACCTTTTTCCAAACCACCAGTACCTCAAGGCAACACTTTTCAAAGAACTGGCAAGCCAAAAACAGTACCTTCACAAAGTACTGTTAGGAAGTTTTCACCCAATCAAGGTACTGCTAATGTAAGACCAAGGAGATCCAGTTACACTCAATCTAGAAGGCCTTACACCTCAAATTGAGTACCTAAACCAAAGAGCTCAAAACAAAATGTTAAAACCATGTGGGTCAAGAAAGAAAGTGCTGCTGGGGGAAAAACAGTACTTTCAGAATGTGTGGGTGAAAAAAAAAATTTTGTTGTAAAAGAAAGTTGTGTTGAAAACACATATCAAGTTTTAGAACAAAAGAAAGTAATTGATCATGTTTTCAAAAACAGTGGAGATTACATACTCAAAGAATTTAAGTATGTCTCTCCACAAGGGGAACACAAGTCAGTAATGGCTTGGGTTCCTAAAAGAAACTAACTTTCTCATTCTTGTGCAGGGCAACCCAGAAGAGGAGCTTAAAGATCATTTAATTGTTGATAGTGGTTGCTCTGGAAGCATGACAGGAGACAAGGAGCTACTGTCAGATTTTAAGACATATTATGGAGGAAAAGTTGCTTTTGGAGATGATCCTGAAGGAGGAAGAATTACTGGCAAAGGAACCATCAAGACAGGATGTATTGATTTTGAGAATGTTCGTTATGTGAAGGAGCTTAAGTTCAATATTTTGTCAGTATCTCAGATTTGACGATTTGTGACAAGAAGCACCCTGTGTTATTCACTGACACAGAATGTCTTATTCTCTCTCCTGAGTTTAAGTTTGTAGATGATCACTTGGTAACACTGAGAGCACCAAGAACCAATGATGTGTATAGTATTGATTTGAAGAATATCAACTCTACTGAAAGAGCAACATGTTTAGTAGCAAAGGCAACACTTGAAGAAGCACATCTATGGCATAGAGGATTAGGTCATGTGAATTTCAAGAATATCAACAAGCTGGTTAAAGGCAATTTAGTTAGAGGTTTACCTTCTAAAACTTTCAAGACTGATCATTCATGTTTGGCTTGCAAGAAGGGTAAACAACATAAAGCTTCATGCAAAAAGCTTGAGGAAAGAACTGTCAGAGAGCCTTTGGAGTTGTTGCACATGGATCTATTTGGACCTGTTTCTGTTTCAAGCTTAAACAAGAAGAAATACTGCTTAGTTGTAACAGATGATTGCAGTAGATTTAGCTGGGTCTTTTTCTTGGGATTTAAAGATGATACTTTTGATGCTATTCATGATCTTATTATAGCCCTTGAAAATCAATTGAGACTCAAAGTTAGAGGTATTAGATGTGATAATGGGACTGAATTCAAAAACAAGTTAATGGATGAATTTTGTGCTAAGAAAGGGATTAAGAGGGAGTTTAGTATTGCTAGAACTCCACAGCAGAATGGTGTTGCAGAAAGGAAGAATAGAACACTTATAGAAGCAGCAAGAACAATGCTTGCAGATTCTTTATTACCCATTCAATTTTGGGCTGAAGCTGTAAGTGCTGCTTGCTATGTGTTGAATAGAGTATCAGTGACTAAACCTCAGATGAAGACACCTTATGAGTTGCTTATGGGTAAGAAACCAAATATTCGTTTTCTAAAACTTTTTGGATGCTCTCTGACTATTCCCAATACTATTGATTCTCTGGGAAAATTTGATGGTAAGTCAGAAGAAGGATACTTATTGGGTTACTGTACCAACAGCAAAGGATTTAGGGTATACAATAGGGTTACCAAAAAGGTTCAAGAATGTCTTCATGTTGATTTTCTGGAAGATCAACAAAATCAAAAAGGAAAAGGTCCTGATTGGTATTTTGATCTTGATATTTTGACTCCTTCTATGAATTATGTGCCTGTCAGAGAAGAAAATCAAGTTGTTCACAAGGAAGAAGATTCACAATATATTGTTCATGGAGTCAATGTTAGATCAGAAGATGTTACTGATGAAGAACCCATAACCATTGAGAAGAAGCAAAGTACTGTTGAACCAACTTCTATACTCTCTAATGAAGATCAAGCAATTCAAGATGAACTTAATAGGATGCTCTTTCAAGAAACACTAGCTAAATCCTATGAAGATGATCAAAGGAGAGCCTATGAAGCTGCAAAGAAAAAGGGTAAGTTCAAAGAAAATACTCACAGTATTTTGGATGACAGTACTTTGGATGACAGTACTTTGGATCACAATACTTTGGATCATAGTACTGCTGAACCAATTTTGAGTTCTACTAAGGATTTAAATGATATTAACATGCCTGACTTAGTAGACACTGATGATGAGTTAGAAGATGAAGGTATTTTCTCAAATTCCCATGAAGATCCTGACTTCACAAATTTGGGTAATGATCTTGAAGTTCCATCAACTCCTACATCAAGAGTTCATAAAAATCATCCAGTTGATCAAATCATTGGACCTTCAACTTCAGGAGTGCTCACAAGAACAAAAGCTAAAGGTTTTTCACAGCAACATAATGCTTTACTTAGCTTTGTTTATAAACAAAACAGGATGAATCATAAGGATCAACAAACATGCCTGTTTGCCTGCTTTATATCTCAAGAAGAACCCAAGAATATAGCTCAAGCTTTAACTAAAGAGAGTTGGGTTGAAGCTATGCAAGAAGAACTTCTACAATTCAAGCTTCAAGAAGTTTGGGTACTATGTGATTTACCAGATGGCAAGAAGGTGATTGGTACAAGATTGGGTTTTCAGAGTTAAAAGGGATGAAAGAGGAAATGTTATCAAGAACAAAGCAAGATTGGTTGCACAAGGATACAGACAAGAAGAAGGAGTAGACTATGATAAAGTGTTTGCTCCTGTAGCAAGAATTGAAGCTATAAGGTTATTTCTTGCTTTTGCATCATATATGGGATTTCCAGTTTATCAAATGGATGTCAAGAGTGCCTTCCTTTATGGCAAAATTACAGAGGAAGTCTATGTTAAACAACCTCCTGGTTTTGAGGATCCTGAACATCCAAACAAAGTCTACAAAGTTGTCAAGGCATTGTATGGTCTTCATCAAGCTCCCAGAGCTTGGTATGAAAGACTCTCCATTTTTTTATTGCAACATGGTTACAGAAGAGGAGCAATTGATAAGACCTTGTTCATTAAAAGAGATAAAAAGGATATCATGCTTGTTCAAGTTTATGTGGATGATATTATCTTTGGAGCTATAAAACAGTCTATGGTGAAAGAATTTGAACAGCTCATGCAAAAAGAATTTCAAATGAGTTCAACGGGTGAATTAACTTTCTTTTTGGGGCTTCAGGTTAAACAATCAAGTACTGGAATTTTCATTAGTCAAGATAAGTATGTCACTGACATTCTTAAGAAGTTTAATCTCAGTACTATCAAGCCAGTCACAACACCCATTAAGCTTCAAACTCATTAGGAAAGGATGAAGATGGAAAACCAGTGGATGTTAAGCTTTACAGATCTATGATTGGTTGTCTTATGTACTTAACTGCATCAAGGCCTGATATTATGTTTGTTGTCTGTCTCTGTGCAAGATATCAAGTCTCACCCAAGGTCTCTCATATGAATGCAATACAGAGGATTTTTGGTTATCTCAAGCATCAACCTAAGTTAGGATTGTGGTATCCTAAGGAGTCACCTTTTCACTTGGAAGCTTTTTCAGATAGTGATTATGCATGGGATAATTATGATAGAAGATCAACCACTGGAGGGTGCCAATATCTTGGAAGAAGATTAGTTTCATGGCAATGTAAGAAACAAACAATTGCAGCAACATCATCTACTGAAGCAGAATATGTTGCAGCTGCAAGTTGTTGTGGACAAGTATTATGGATGCAAAATCAACTCTTGGACTATGGATTCAATTTCAAGAATACTCCTATCAACATTGACAATGAGAGTACAATTTGTATTGTGAAGAATCCAGTTTACCATTCCAAGACAAAGCACATTCAGATTAGGCATCACTTTATTCGTGATTGTTATGAGCATAGACTCATTAATGTTGTCAAGGTGCACACAGATGATAATGTAGCAGATTTACTTACAAAAGGCTTAGATGTTTCAAGATTCAAGCATTTGGTGGTAAGTATTGGTATGATAAATAATTAAGCTACTTTTGAGGGGAGGCATTAGTTGTTAGTCATTATTTGAGGGGAGGCTGCATATATCATTCAACAGAAAAGAAATTTTATTCATTATCAAGATTAAAGAGGTTTGTTTGGCCACTTGTTAAACACCACAGGCTATGGGTCAAGTCACAACAGAAAAGTGGTCACAAACCTAAGTCCAAGAAAAGAAAGCTCAAGAAACATTCTTCATTCCTATTGGGGAGGAATTTGCAGAATGAGAATGTGAATGAAGATGCTGATTTTAATGATAATATTCAAATAACACCGCTTGAAGAAAACATTCCTCATCAAGATACTGCTGAGAGAAAGATTGATGAGACTGAGCAAATTGATATTCAAGATGCTGATATTCAAGTCAGAAGTGGTGATAAAGAGGAATTGGATTTGGAAGATACTGGTGTTGAAAATGCTCAAGGTACTGCTCATCAAGGTACTGTGAGACAATTTTTAATCACACCAAGGACCTTGGATTTTGAAGAAGATGTGGGTCCATCCAATCTAGTTCAGGAAGAAGAGGTTAGAAAATCTACCAATAGTGATGATGAGACTATTGCTGAGATTATGATGAGTATATCCAGACCTAGAGGTATTGTTATTCCTGGAGTTGAACCTACTCAAGATCTACAACCTTCCTCTCAACCTACTCAAGAGCTAGATCCTAAGGATAAAGGGAAAGTAATCTTGGTAGCGTCAGAGAAAAAGAAGAAGAAGAAGGAGTTTACTTTAGCACAGATAAGGGCTTTTCAAGAAGCTAAAGGTGAAGAAGCTGCCAGAAAGTTACAAGCTGAACTAGATGCTGAAGTTGAAATTTCAAAGAAGCCAATTGTTCAACCAAGAAGACCAATGACAAAAGCTCAAGAAAGGAATTTTATGATGAGTTATTTGAAAGGTCGAGGATACAAAGGTCTGCAGAGGTTAAAGTATCAAGAGATGAAAGATATATATAATGCTGTCAGAGAAGCTTATCAAAGGCAAGTTGATGGTATTATTGGTTTTGATACTGAGGAAGGAAAACAGATGATGGATAAAGTTAAAACAAGAAGCTCAAAGAGAAAAGGAACAACAACTCAAGAACAGTCATCAAAGAAGCTCAAGACCACAGTGGAATTAAGAACTGATACAGTGGATGAGCTGAGGAATTATCTAAGGGTTGTTGATTTGATTATCCCAAGGCAAAAGAAGCTGCTGAGACAAAATCTAAGATATCTGAATTGGAGGTTGTAGAATCAAAAGAAGATGGAGATTATTTTGTTTTCCACAGAGAAGATGAAAGCTTTAGAGCATTTAATTTGTTGTGGGACATATTGTATCTTATAGACAGAGAAGATTTACTCCATTTATACCAGCAGATATAAGCTTATTTTGAACATATTCCACTGAAAGGAATAGGGTTAGTCTTGCTGGGTGATCTTACAACTCTTTGGGATACTGAAGCAACAAGTACAGATGATATTTGGAAGAATCAAGAAGATTGGGAGATTCAAAGTTGGAGATACTTTGATTCAGCAGGAGTACATGTATTAGAGCTAGAAGATGGAACCATGATTCACATGCTAGCAGAAAGGAGATATCCTCTTACAAGAGATCTTATGATCAGAATGCTAGAACATGGTATGGAGGTAGAACAAGAGAATGATACAGCTCTAATGGTGATTGAATTGTTCATCAAGTGGACAATTTTGGCAGAGGATGATGCATAAATACTGGTATGGTTTTATTATATTTATCTTTTGAATAACAAAGTACTTTATTCAAAGTACTGTTATACAAACAGTACTTTATCAACGTACTGCTTGAAGTTTTAAACCAGTAAAGTTCTTTATAAGATAGAAATTTTTGTAAGTGTGCAAAATACTTTTTGAAGCGCAGAATAAAACAGCAACAAAATGTTTTTGGTTCATACATGGTGTTAGTACTTGTACTACACAACAAATGGTATTCAACTCACCATGTCTAATAGACAAGAAAGAGTTTGACTCATCATGAGGGTACGGCTCTGATGTGATTATCAAATCCGTTTTTAGTTGACAATTTACTAAAAATTGTATGGTTTTCAACTCACCATATCTGTGATAGTGAAGAGTTGGCTAGCCCACAAGATAATGGCTTGTGGTAAAGGCTGTGGAAAATCCATTTATATGGTAATTAGTTCATCATGGTAGTGATTGTACTAAAAGAACTAGCTAGTCCAAAAGCAAACGGCTCTTGGTAAAGACTACTCAAATCCGTTGATAGCTGATGATTTGCTAAAAATCATATGGTTATCAATGTACCATGGTTTACTAACCTAAACATTGGCTACTCCAGAGTTAATAGCTTTGGTAAAGAGACATCAAAATCCATTATTTTTCAATGATTCACCTCTCACAGGAGTTAACACACCTGGAAGTGATGAGAATAGTATGAAACTTAAAAGATTTGATGTACCTTATGTCAATATGTTGTTGAGTAGCTGTAAAGATTGTTGCTGATAGTTGCTGATAAAGATTGCTGATGAAGAGTACTTTGATGGTGACTATATAATTACAGTAAAGAAAGATACAATCATTCCTTGAAGTCAAAGATGATATGAATTACGAGGAAGACAAAGAAACTTGAAATCAAGCAAGTAGAATTCAAGTTAGGGGAGGATTGTTGGGTCATAAAGTCAAAGTACTGCTGGAAGATCAAAGTACTGCTTCTCATAAAAGTCAAAGTGCTGCTGAAGAAAGTCAACGTGCTGCTTATTAAAGAACTGCTATGATAAAGGACTATAATGTAAAACGTTTAAGGATTATTATGTAATTCTAGAATGTTCTTTAGATTAGAGTTAGTTTACTTGTCGTTCAAGTATTGTAAACCGACTAGGGTTTTCCTTACGCCTATAAAAGGATCCCTAGGTTGGCATTAGAGATATACGATTTTAGAGATACATGCAAGTTTGATATTAGAGTTATTAGGGTTGTTAGTGAATCTGTGTACGTAAGCAGGTTCAAAGTTTTAATATAATCAAAGTTCTTTGTTAATTCTTCTTAGCTTTGTTGAAGTAGATTCCGCATACTTAACAGAGTCATTCAGTGTTTCATTGTTAGTAGTTAAGGAATTATCCAAGATTACTAAACCCTTACAAGCTACATAGTTAGTTTGGTCAGAGTATATCGATCCAACATATTGTTTGGTGAAAAACCAATAATTAGCTACATAAGACCATTTGGGTGTCCTGTTACTATTCTTCATACACTTAGGGGGTGTTTCTTTTTCCCTTAGCTAAGGGAATGGGTCCACACAAAGTATATAATAATATTTTTTTTTCATGTGGAGCCCACCATTTTTCCACTAGTGCCTCTATCCCCATGTGAGTGGTATAATGGAGACTCTCCCCATTAAGACCATTTAACAGCCGTGGGTCCCACATAAGCCCCACGCATCCCTTAGCTAACAAAAAAAAAGAAACACCCCCTTAGTGCTCTTGGGAAGTTTGATGGCAAGTCTGATGAAGGATACTTAGTTGGATACTCAACTACCAGTAAGGCTTACAGGGTGTAAAATCTGGTAACCAAAAGAGTTGTTGAAAATCTTCATGTTGACTTTCTTGAAGAGAAATCTAATGTACAGGGAATAGGCTATAGGTGGATGTTTGACATTGATTATAACTGAATCTATTTCTGTCTCCTTGGAGAAACAAGCTAAACCTATTGCAGGTTCCTCAAATGATACTAACAGTGCAGGTACTACAAATGAGGAAGAAGGATCATCTGAGCAACTCATCATACCTACCACTGTTCAACTTTCTGCAGGTGCAAATGGAACAAGGAAATCTTTCTCCGAAGATAAAGTGACAAGTTTGGAAGAACAAGTTAAAGAGTCTTCTCCTCAAAATGCTGATACTCAGGGTCTTAGAAAGGAAGCAGATCCCCACTTGGATACAGCACCTGAAATCACTACTACCAGTACAAACCCTGTTAATACTGGCAGTGAGTTAGAAAAGCTTGATTTCACCTCACAAGTTGATCTCAATGAACCTGTCATACCAGAACCTGCTATTAGTGATGTACCCGATGAAGGACTCTTTACTGAAGCTTCATATGATGTAGAGGCTGTGATCACTAACTTCAACAACCTACCAACAGAAGTTGATGTAAGTCATGTTCCCACACTAAGGATTCACAATGTTCATCCTAAGAGTCAAATCCTTGGCAATCCTAAGTCAGCTGTTCAAACAAGGAGACAAATACAGCAACAACTTGGATCTCATGCACTCATCAGCTTTATTCAGAAACAACAAAGGAACAACCACAAAGATCAACAACACTGCCTTTTTGCATGTTTTCTCTCTCAAAAAGAACCTGCCAAAGTCTCTGATGCTTTGGATGATGAGAGTTGGGTTGAAGCCATGCAAGAAGAGCTGTTGCAGTTCAAATTGCAACAGGTGTGGGTTCTTGTAGATCTACCTCATGGAGCTAAAGTCATTGGCACAAAGTGGGTTTTCAGGAACAAAAGAGATGAAAGAGGTGTAGTTGTCAGAAACAAAGCTAGATTGGTGGCTCAAGGATACAAGCAAGAAGAAGGCATAGACTATGGGATTCACTGTGTATCAAATGGATGTCAAAAGTGCCTTTCTTTATGGCAAAATCATAGAAGAAGTATATGTCTCTCAACCTCCTGGTTTTGTTGACCCTGCTCATCCTAAGAATGTATACAAGGTGATCAAAGCACTTTATGGACTCCATCAAGCACCTAGGGCTTGGTATGAAACACTCTCCTCATTTCTTGAAGATAATGGATACAAGAGAGGGGTCATTGACAAAACCTTGTTCATTAAGAAGGATAGGAAAGACATTATACTTGTGCAGGTTTATGTAGATGACATCATTTTTGGTTCAACCAAAAGGGCTTGGTGTGAAGAATTTGAGGCATTGATGAAAGGAAAGTTTAAAATGAGCTCAATGGGAGAACTCACTTTCTTTCTTGATTTGCAAGTCAAACAACAGCCAGATGGACTATTTATATCACAAGAAGAGTATGTTGATGACATACTTAAAAAGTTTGACTTTGCAAATGTCAAAACTGCAGTCACACCTATGGAGAACAGAGTGCCTTTAACTAAGGATGAAGATGCTGCAGATGTGGATGTGCATCTCTACAGATCAATGATTGGCTCTCTTATGTATCTAACAGCCTCTAGGCCAGATATTATGTTTGCTGTATGTGCTTGTTTCAGGTTTCAGCTCAATCCCAAGACTTCACATCTTCATGCTGTGAAAAGAATCTTTAAGTACCTCAAAGGCAAACCTAATTTGGGGCTTTGGTATCCCAAAGATTCATCTTTTAACCTGGAAGCTTATTCAGACAGTGATTATGCTGGAGCAAGTCTTGATAGGAAGTCCACAATTGGAGGTTCTCAATTCCTAGGCAGAAGGTTGATTTCATGGCAGTGCAAGAAGCAGACCATTGTAGCCACTTCTACTACTGAAGCTGAGTATGTAGCTGCTGCAAATTGCTGTGGTCAGGTACTATGGATTCAAAATCAAATGCTAGATTATGGTCTGAACTTCATAAATACTAAAATATTTATTGATAATGAAAGTACCATATGCATTGTCAAAAATCCAGTATATCACTCTAGGACCAAACACATAGAAATCAGGCATCACTTTATTAGAGATTGTTTTGAAAAGAACCTCATTAAAGTGGAAAAGATTCACACTGATTTCAATGTAGCTGATTTGTTAACAAAAGCATTTGATGGATCAAGGTTTAACTACTTGGTGGTCAATATTGGAATGATGAACCCATAGCTACATTTAAGGGGAGGTAAAATGTAAAGTGAGTAATTGGTTGGAAGTTTAGTGGTAGTTAAAACTGGTCACTTAGAATTAATACGGGTAGCTCATTTGGTGTTAATTCTGGCTGTATATATATGCTTGTATATTTGGTTTCTACTAATCATTTCAGGTTTCCAAGGACTCAAGTATTAGTACAAGTTGTCTTTTTAGCTTTGGGGTGTAAGTTTTGATAAAATACTTTATCGTTTGTTAAGTCTGGTGAGAAAATCTTTAAGTCTGGTTGACTATTTTTTAAGTTTGGTAGTGTTAATTTGTAATTAATACTTTACGGTTGTGACTGATCACCCGCATAATGACTTTTACTGTTTCAATCTAACCGTTATCAAACCAAATGGGTATATAAATGAATAAAATTGATTTACTTTTCATCTTTATTCACTATTTCCTAACAAGTAAAAAGTCTCTCAAAAAGTCAACCTTACTCTGTTTTCAACCAGTACAAATCTCATCTCACCAGTACTTACATGGCTTTGCTTGCATATAGTGCTCGACATAATCAAGTGGGTCATATAAAGAAGTCATCAAAAAGTCAAGGCTTTGATCAAATACTTACCTTTTTAAATCATTCTTATATAAGGTATGCTTTGACTTGTAATCCCACTGTTTATGATTCATTGGTTAAACAGTTTTGGCACCCTGCTAGTGTTGAAACTCTTCCAAATGGGAATCAACAACTAAGGGCAACCATTGACAATGTTGCTTATATTGTTACTAAAGCATCAATTCGAGAATGTCTTCATTTAAATGATGCTTTAGGGGATTTTAAGTCGCCACATAAATTTCTTGTTGAGGGTATGAAATATATTGGATATCCCATTGGTACAAACCTCAAATTCTTAAAACGACATCTTTCACCCCAATGGAGATTCCTAGTACACCATTTACTTCAATGTTTAAGTTCTAAGAGTGGAGGATGGGATCAATTTGATACCAAAATTGCTTCTGCGATGATCTGTCTTTCTCTTGGAAGAACTTTTAATTTTTCTAAGTTGATCTTTACTGGAATGGTGGCTAATGTGGATAATCAACATAAGTTTTTGATGTACCCTCGGTTTCTACAAATGGTTTTAAACATTGAGACAGTAAACAAAACTATTTACTCTGTCAAATGTCTCAAAGCAAAGGTTTTTGGCAATATGAAAAGTGGATCTATAGGGGATGACAAGCCATTATCTGTGGCTATGTTGTTTGCTTCTTCTAACCCTTGTGCAGGTTCTTCAAGGCCATCTGATGCTCAGTTTCCTCCAGTGCATACTCTTGAACTTAGTTCGTCTGCATCACAACATTCCCCTCATAAAGATTCTCCCACCATGACTATTGATGATGTTTTGCAGTTGGTTCCCGCACTTCTTGAATGTATAAATGGATTGGAGCAACAGCTAACCATGAAAAATAAGAAGGTACAAAAGTTGGAGCATGCTTTAGAAGAACTTGGAGTTTCTTTACCTGATTCTGAAGATGCAGAATCTGAAAATTCATCCAAACAAGGGGGTATTGGTCACAAACCGCTGAAAGTGAATCCTTAGAAGAAACAGCTGTTAGTTCTCCTGGACTAGAAGATGCAGAGTTGATCATTAACCTAAGTCAAAATTAGAGGCAAATGACAATGTTAAGGGAAAGATCTGTGGCCAAAGAGACTGCTCAACCTAGCATTGATCAGAGGGAAGGAAAACAAATTGCTAAATCAATCTCTATGCCTAAGAAATCAAAGAAACAAGTCAGACAAGAGGCAGCAAGTTATATTGAGATTGATAAACTTTTGCAACAAGATGCAAGTCAGATACAACCCCTGAAAAAGCATAGAAGGGTATAAAATTTATGAACCCTTGACTATGTTTGAATGAATTCTCAGGGTAAATGGATTTTTCAGAAAAATAACACATAGTGGAAGTGCCTTGCACTGACACAACAAATGGTTATCACTCCACCATGTCTAACCCACATAAGGAATGGCTAATCCAAGAGCAAACAGCTCTAGGTAAAGATATCTCAAATCCGTTTATGGCTGACAATTTGCCAAAAATTGTATGGTATTCAACTCACCATATCTGTTATAGTGAAGAGTTGACTAGCCCACAAGGTTATGGCTTGTGGTAAAGGCAGTGGAAAACCATAATTTGTAATCAACTCACCAAGATGATGACTGTATTCCATCAAAGAGTTGACTAGTCCAAAAGCAAACGGCTTTTGGTAAAGACAAATCAAATCCGTTTATAGCTGATGGTTTGCTAAAAATCATATGGTTATCAATGTACCATAGTATCATACTAAAACATTGGCTACTCCAGGAGTGATGGCTATCTAGTAAAGAGACATCAAATCCATTAAATTTTCAATGATTCACCTTTCACAGGAATTCACACACCTGGAAGTGATGAAAATAGTATGAAACTTTTGATTTGATGTACATATTGTCAATGTTGCTGCAAAGATCAGACGGTAATAAAGATTTGAAGGTTGCAGCAAAGATTTCAAGATTCAACAAAAGTTGCAGCTCAACAATAATTCCAAAGGAGCTTATATTCAAAATCCTCAAAGAATTTCTGAAGAAAGGAACTTGAAGATCATGGAGCATGAAGATCAAGTTAGGGGAGGATTGTTGGGAATTATTTGTAACAGACTTAAAAGTCTGAATAGCTTAGTTAAGTCGGGTAGAGAGTTAAGTCTGCCAGTACTAAGTTAAGTCTGGCCAGTGATAGTTAAGTCTGTTTATGTTTTTCAGTTAAGTCTGTTTTGCTGAACAAGTTAGATAAGTTATGAGACATTATAAGAAAGGATCTGCACACGGTTAGATATCTTAGGAGAAGATATGCATGCATTCTTTCACACGTTTGTAGAATTAGGGTTTCCTTGTAGTATAAAAGGAACCCTAAGGCATTGAGTTCTATGCCAAGTTTTCTCAAAGTTAATAGAATATAAAGTTAGTAATTCTCTGTGTTGTTCTTACTGGTTGTGTTAATATTCCGCGTTAACATCAAGTATACATTGTTTAGAGTTTCTCATATAGATAGTTTGGATTTATCCAAGGTATCTATTGTCTTACAAAGGCTGTTTAGATCAAAAACTTTGGACCTAAAAGTGGTATCAGAGCCTCGCTGAGCGACTCTGAGTAAGAAGGAACACAGATCCACACACCACAATCACTCAAATACTCACCAAAATCTCATAAAGATGTCAAAACCTGTTGATGAATTCTCTAGCCGTCACAGTGATTCTGATGAATCAAACCATGATGATGCTGTCTCTAATAATGAGAAGCCAAAGCAACAACAGCAGATTGTGCCTGTGGCTAACATCAAACTCCCAATTCTTAAGAAGGAGGAGTATGATATTTGGGCAATGGAGATGGAACATTATCTGGAATACATAGATAATGATGTGTGGAAAGTCATACAGAATGGTAATTCAAAGAAAAGGATCTCTGTAGGCAAGGATGGTACTATTAAAGTGCTTCCACCAGTCACTGCTGTAGAGATACATGCTGTAGAGAAAGAAAGAAAAGCTAGGAACATTCTTCTGATGGCCTTTCAAAAGGAACACCTAAGAAGGTTCCATGGGATGGATGATGCCAAAGAGATCTGGGAAGCAATTCGAATCAGATTTGGAGGAAATGCCAATTCCAAGAAGATGCATGATGCGTGGTTTTGTGACCTTACAACAGGTTTTACGTCTCNAAAGTCATACAGAATGGTAATTCAAAGAAAAGGATCTCTGTAGGCAAGGATGGTACTATTAAAGTGCTTCCACCAGTCACTGCTGTAGAGATACATGCTGTAGAGAAAGAAAGAAAAGCTAGGAACAATCTTCTGATGGCCTTTCAAAAGGAACACCTAAGAAGGTTCCATGGGATGGATGATGCCAAAGAGATCTGGGAAGCAATTCGAATCAGATTTGGAGGAAATGCCAATTCCAAGAAGATGCATGATGCGTGGTTTTGTGACCTTACAACAGGTTTTACGTCTCAAGGGATCTCAAGAGGCTTACAACCCCACCAGGCAGTGTACCTGACCGATGTAGTATAGGATAGTGGTAAGTACGGGGGATTGATCGTTCTCTCACAGGGAATAGTGTTCGTTAGGTTAGAAAAACTACTCTAAAGGTCTAAGGGTGGAAGAGGATTCTTTTTGTGTTTTTATATTTTTATGAAAGCAATTAAAATCTCGGTTTTGGAAGAAGGGCGGAATTAGTTGTTAATCAACTAACCCAAGTTTACTACTTATGCAAATTAAAATAAATAAATATCTAAACTATTGTGGTTGTGAAAACAATATGGAGAAAATTGTGTTTACTTAGATTTCATTACTCCCTAACTATCTTTTACCGGTTAATTGATATGTGTGTTACTTGTGTGGATGAAGGGTGTATTCCTAATAACTCATGGAGTGGCATACATATCTCTCCAATTCTATGAGCTCTTATCTCGCCCTATGCCATGCACGGCACAACCATAGGGGTTGTAAACAGTGGCTCATGCGTTAAATACTACCTTAATAGCCTAGTATGCCTTGGCTACATGTTTCCCAAGACGTTCAAGCACGTTACCATAAAGGAGGTTGGCCAGTTTTCTTGAGCCTAACATTGATGGAACAATCATCCCAACAAACAACAACACACACCAATCAACCAATAATTAATAGTTAGGTTTCATTAGATCTAAGCAAACACTAGAGAATTTAGCTACTCATGTTAATTGAAAGACAAGCAAGATAGATAGACAACCAACACATAGACATATTGATTGAATTAAAGTGAAGACTTATCTTTAATTAAGCACTAGGGTTCCAAGGGTTGGAAACCCTAAAAGTCACAGAAAATTCGTCTTTAGGGTTTGCCCTAAAAGTTCTCCACAAAGTTCCACACATAATGAATGAAAATTAGAAAACTATATATAGATTTTACACTCTGACGGCGTCAGGTTATAAGGGCTGACGCCGTCAGCTCGCCGCCATTAGGTTTCTCGGATGGCCTAGATCCACTTCTGACGCCGTCACCTTATAAAACCTTCTGGGCCGTCACTCTTTAACTTTACTCCTGACGGCCTACTTTTCCTAACACCTGACGGCGTCAGGTGTTAAATCCAAAATTTCCTCTGGCCCGTCATTTGATAATTGGTTTCCACTCTTTTGTCAAGGCTTTCTGACGGCGTCACCTTGTGACTTCTGACGCCGTCAGGTTGTAAATCTTCATCTTTTGAGACTTTGTCGTTTTCTTCACTTTTATGCTCCAAAAACGTCCAAATGTGCATGTTTTCCAGAATTCCTCTCAAAAGTACCTAAAATGACAAAAGGAGCGATTTAGGGCAATATTTGATCAAATTTATACGAATTAGGGCTTAAATGACCCCCTAAAAGCGTAACACTTTTCGTCTCATCAAATACCCTTACACTTGAGATTTGCTTGTCCTCAAGCAAATGAGCTTTTATTCCAATCTAAATATGAGTTAGGTGTCATTTAGCACGAATATAAAAGTAATTACAACAAATAGTTATTCGACCCTAATCATAACAAGCACGGAAATCATACACTAGCACCTCACAAATAGTGTTTGGATTCTCACATCTCTCAAATGTCATAAAGTTTAAATCTCATAAATGGAAACGGAAAATAACACTCACTACCTGTCATAGCAAATAGATTACCATAGGCTTGGGAAAGGATCAATTACTCCTCCACTAGGCGTAAGCACCTAAGATAAAATATCAAAGAGGGCTTTATAAAGGGTTGTAACGTAAGGTGTAGGGATATGATAACACGGTTTGGTTGGAATAAATGGTATTTTACTAGTGGCAAGTTAATTATCATGATCAAATACATGCACTCTACATCGTTGCTTGATGAGACGAAAAATGTTACGTTTTTAGGGGTCCGTTTGAGTCCTAATTCGTATATTATTTGATCGGATTTCACCCAAAGTCGTTTCTTTTCTCATTTTAGGTACTTTTGAGGAGAAAATCACAAAAGAAGCATTTTCGGGCGTTTTCGGAGTGAAAAAGTGCGGAAAACAACAAAACCTCAAAAGACCCTAAAAGTGCACAGAAGGTGACTGCGTCACAAGCTTCAACGTGACGACGTCAGGAACAAATGAAGTGAAGAATTGGAAGTTACTCATTTTGATGTGTTGGATTGGATCTTCAGTTTCCAATCCGTGAAATTGGCATACATTTTGGACAAGCCAAATATCCGTTGCACGCAAGACCTCATCCGTGCGCTCATTTGGAAAAACAATCGCATTGGAGAAACCACGAGGCGTGGAGGATGAGAAGTCTTTGAGGGTTTTAGGAACAAGATTCTCGGGAACCTCCTCATCCTGAGTAGAATGAGGACTAGGGGGTGTCGAATGAGGGTTTGATTCTACCTCAGAGAGGGGATCATCGAAGGCAATGGCAATGCCAGATGGTTCGGGTGATGTAAAGAGTCGTCTTATCCTCCGCATTTCCCTGTCAGGTTCTGCGTAGGGTGAGACAAGGTCTCTTAGTGAGCTGCGGCTTCTAGTAATCCTAAGAGTGGAGGGATCTTCGTTTCCCATGATGGCCAAGGAAGATCCGAGCAAAAAGGGTGGGAAAGAAGAAGATAGACTAAAGAAATCCTAGAAAAAGAAAATAAAAATCTCACTAGAAAGGATTCTAATGAGTAGACCTAAAGAAATAAAAATTCTACCTAAACAATAACTATTCCCCGGCAGCGGCGCCAAAAACTTGATGCGTGGTTTTGTGACCTTACAACAGGTTTTACCTCTCGAGGGATCTCAAGAGGCTTACAACCCCACCAGGCAGTGTACCTGACTGATGTAGTATAGGATAGTGGTAAGTACGGGGGATTGATCGTTCTCTCACAGGGAATAGTGTTCGTTAGGATAGAAAAGCTACTCTAATAGGTCTAAAGGTGGAAGGAAGATTCTTTATGTATTTTTATGTTTTTTAGGAAAGCAAGTAAAATCTCGGTTTTGGAAGAAGGGCGGAATTAGTTGCTAGTCAACTAACCCAAGTTTACTACTTATGCAAATTAAAATAAAACAAATATCTAAACTATTGTGGTTGTGAAAAAAATATGGAGAAAGTTGTGTTTACTTAGATTTCATTACTCCCTAACTATCTTTTACCGGTTAATTGATATGTGTGTTACTTGTGTGGATGAAGGGTGTATTCCTAATAACTCATGGAGTGGCATACATATCTCTTCAATTCTATGAGCTCTTATCTCGCCCTATGCCATGCACGAAACAACCATAGGGGTTGTAAACAGTGGCTCATGCGTTAAATACTACCTTAATAGCCTAGTATGCCTTGGCTACATGTTTCCCAAGACGTTCAAGCACGTTACCATAAAGGAGGTTGGCCAGTTTTCTTGAGCCTAACATTGATGGAACAATCATCCCAACAAACAACAACACACACCAATCAACCAATAATTAATAGTTAGGTTTCATTAGATCTAAGCAAACACTAGAGAATTTAGCTACACATGTTAATTAAAAGATAAGAAAAAGAGATAATCAACCAACACATAGACATATTGATTGAATTAAAGAGAAGACTTATCTTTAATTAAGCAT
>LBNU01003949.1:19277-81622 GCA_014162995.1 Artemisia annua | reverse complement strand
AGAGGAAGTATTCAACGTTTGTGTTATGACGCAGGGAGACCGGTCACCTGAGAAATGGTAAAATGACTTCAGCTATTCAACCTTGAACTGCTTCCTTTTTAGTCTTTGTGTTGTGATGCAGCCGTTGCATCTGCTTATCGTGTGTGATTATTACGATACTACGTAGATATCGAATAACTGTAGTGTACGGATCTGCGATGAGTCCACTTTAATTATATAACAGATTATGTGGGGGAGATACACCTGCCTCACCAACGACAACACAAGACTCGTCATCTCTCGTCAGTAGTAGTGACGTTATTATCTGTCTAAGTAGCTATTGTCGAGTCAATCCTCAGGACTCTATCATCGCCAACTTTATCACAATGTGCTGAGTGTCGTCGAAAAAATTATCTGTGATAAAGTCTGGTATGATTAGGACTGAAGCACATCGAATAGTATCTATGGAGCAAACGGACTCGTCGAAATGGAAGTATAAACGAAATCGCACATTATCGTCCTTCGTGGATATTCCAGAAATGAGTAAAGAACTTTATTCTTAGGGGGTAATATCATAGCATATGATTCGTGTATATCTGAGTTTTATCATCAATAGTCAAATGACTAATCATAGTATGATGATTTTCATGGCATATTGAAGAGCAATATTTGCAGATAGATGTGTATAATGAGATTGTTGCTTTCAGAGACTTATAGTTGTGATTATGACATACATATCCTTTGCAGATTTACTAATTAGTAACTATATCTCTCACGCTCATTCTGTCATAGATTCAATTTATCATGCTTTAAAGTTTTAAACGTTCAGGCTCTAAAATAGAAGTTTGGCTAGGTTGAGGTAGGAAAAAATACCAGGTTAATAGAATCATCTAGATCTATCCACAGTTATTTACGTTCACTCAGCAAGTGATTAAGGTTCATGATCGAGGGACTTTCGACAATAGCTACTTAAGCAATAATAACGGTCAGCCGGTATATCACTAAAAGACTTGTGTTCGGTTTTGAGCATGTATCTCCCCACATAAAACAGTTAAAAAGTGGGCTATGAACTCACCTTAGTAGTACAGTAGATGTAGCGGTATCGTAAATTCAACGATGCTAGGCAACGGCTTCACACACAACCTAAAAGATAATGCAAGTTTCAGTTGATAGTCTAAGTCCAGTTTTATCGCGAATATTAGTCATTTCGTTATGAACAAAACTCGTGTTTGTTTAAATGCTTAAAGTTCAAAAACAACGTTATATATACATATAACTTGTGAGTACAATGATCGATGATTGACGGAAAGTCATTATAATTAAGTCATGTGATTAATTCACGAATAAAGAAATATAGTACGTTTCGTTATATATCGTTAATATTTATAATATAACGTATATATATAAATTTATCTCGTTCTTTATTCCGAATACACGTTTATTCATATAAATATTAATATTATTTTTATAAAATAATATTTACAGTAAATCCTTTAAGTTTCCAGAATTTTACATTTTTAACCTTAACGGTCAAACTTTACACCGTTAGTCCAAAGTTATCGATAATTACATTTTAAGCCAAAAAGTATCAACATTTACTTTTCATAACTCCAAGTTCTATTATTTACAGTTCATAACCTCAGAAAAATCAGATTTACAGTTTTTACCCAAAGTTTCCAAAGTTTACACTTTTAGTCCCTCGGCCAAGAAATTTTACAAACTTAGTCCAAATCTCACCAAATTAAAAGTTTAACATTTTTATTATTTCAATAAGTCCAGAATATTCAAAATAGCTTATTGGCACAGCTTATTAACTTAAAAGTTCTTATTTTCTCTTATTGGGCCTTAACGAGTACATATTAAGGTCCATTAACAAAATACGATCCGTTGGGCTTTCAAAAGGTTTGGGCCCTGACTTGGGTTTGTATTTGAGTTATAAAAATGTTACCAAAATGCTTATATGACCAGCTTAAGTGAAAAGCTTAATGGACTATTAAGTCCAAAACTTGTTATAATATTTTTAGAAAAACTAAATTTGTACGTTCAAAATAGCCTTAGAAAACAGTTCATAGATGCTTATTCTATCAAATAAAATACGTTTCCTGATTGCTAGTAAGGTAGACAATGAGGTCGTGTAATAAAATGGACATGTTATGTGTCGAATTTTTAAATGGCGAGACCAAAGCTCACGTCCAAACTCATATGTTGAAACTGCTCAACACTTAGAATTTTTCTAAGTGTTGAGATTTTGTTTGAATGGGTCATGTGGTCACAAAATAGGTCGAATACTTTATGTAGACATTGTTATTTTGATCGAATATTGGTGCATCTTGTTTCTTATTATTTCAAACTATTAGTATGTCGAATAAAATGAACATGTCACGTTTTTATTTTACAAAATAACGAGGTCAAGTGTTTCGCCAAAAATCATTTTGAAAATTGTATTAATACTTCAGATTTTTCTAAGTGTTTTTCGTAGGTGTCAAGGTGACATTTTACGTGTGATTTTTGATATGTAAACGTTGTTATTCATTTCGAAACTTTATACATCTCGTTAGACAACATGTCAAAGGTTATATATGTCTAATAATATTCATGTGTTATGTTTGTGTATAACGAAATAAATAAGTAAAGTGTTCGTGCAAAACTGAAAATAATAAATGTTATAAAGATTAAAAAGAAGTAAAAAGGGTCTCACCTCACCTCTCGGGGTGGGGTAAAAATGTGTATAGAGATCGAGCTAGACCAAAATGATTGTGTAAGTCGAATCTTGGTACTTCAAGGAAATAGGAACGAGCAAAAGGTGGCTTCTAACTCAACTCGAAGTCCTTGAAATCTTGGCAGGAACTCACGACCTCATGGAACCTTCAAGACTTGGCTAAATTTTGAGTTGTGGTGATCTTTGAGTTCTGGGTTATGTCGAGTTGCATGTAGTCTTTTATAGAGAGCATGTGAGTGTGAAAGCAAGGTAGAGTTCACATGGGGTTTAGTGATAGATCAAATGTATGCATGAAACCTCCCCTTAGGTCCAATCGATGCTTTACAAAGCGTATGAAGACAAGGGTCGTGTAAGGTTTGTTTCTGACCTCCTCTGACATTTCTGGACATTTGTATGACATTTAGGATCTGTTTTGTGGTGATTGGAGGACACAAGAGGTGCTAAGAAAACCTTGGACACATTTTCATAATATATCTCAAAACAGTTTTCATGATTTACTTTGGACGATTCTGAGGGAGTAAACGAGCGAGGGTTTTAAAGAGCTTTATCATTCTCCAATCTATGCTAGGTGGTCAATTAGATGGTGCAAAAATATATAGGTGTTACATGTCGGATTTGCAAGAGAATGGGGCGTTTTGTAGCCTTGCTCGCGACTGGAACACAAATGGAAAGAAAAGAAAAATGGAAATGGGCGCTGGGCCATTTGGCCTGGTGGGCTTTGGTTTGGTAGATCAGACCCAATCAACGAAAAGAAAGAACTAAATGGGTCTGTTGGTTGCTGTTGGGTTTTGCGTGGCCCATTGGGTCACGGAGGCCCACGTAGCATGTTTCGAGAGTCGGGTTACGGTCCAATAATATTAGTGACCAATCTCGGGAATTTTCGTAGGCTCCGAAATTATATAAATAGTGCACGGTTATTAAACGAAACGTATATTTATAAAAATAATACGTTTTTAAAATATATTCGCGATATTAGACTATCAAGGTTCGTGTGTAAGCATCGTTCCTAGGCAAATGGTCAATCACAAATATCGTAGTGATTCACATAATATGTTATGCATAACAAAAAAATTTTGTCACTCGTAAAAATGGCATTCTAAATAATGTAATACTCATTTATTCATTTTTAATATTTACTAATCGTACGGAAAAATTACGAGAGGCTACAGACCCTGCCCCAATCTCCGCATAGGAAACTATAAGTTGCACTAATTGAGTCTAGAGCCACGAGATACGTCAAAAATCTCTTAGGAACACTTAGTAATCTTACATTGGTTGTCCTACATCAATGGACACCAACTGTAAATTATCGAGTCCTTCGCAGATCTTAGCAATCTGCCTAGAACGTTCATGAGGGATTTACTTAAGTATTTCTCGAATGATGGAACGGAAATCCTGCCAGGGTCAACATCAAACAGCCCTGACAGCAGGTCACTTCGGTAATTCCTCGTGGGTTACACTTAGTGTTTACGATGACTTCAAACGGTCTACAGTCGTGGGGTGATCTCCAGCGACTCACCTAATCGTGGGTGTACTTAGTTGTGCCCGTGTAAGCTCCTTAGGGGGTATCCGATTAGGAACGGCCTTGGCGTGAATTAGAAGGAGTCTTCACACTATGCTGTTGACGAATTCTAGTTCAAACCTGTAAGTACCGGTTGTATTATTGCTAACTGTCTTATTTCAGGTACAAATGTCATCTAGAACACCAACTTCCACATGCTCATACATGCATCTCAAATGCCAAAGAAAGCTCGATGCAACATCACAGTCTAAAGAAAAGATTATACGACAACAAATCATGAATCTTCAACAACAAACACAAAGAGCTACGAATGCATAACAACAACACAGTCAAAGATGTATGAGCATGTCGGAACGGAGCGAATTCATTGGAGACACCGAAAGTGACGTATGGCGGATTACAACATCATCTATTGTTTTCACATCAACAAAGACAAAGATCAAAGAACGATGATATATTTCTACTACAATCATTTTTATAACGTCTAAAGCTATCAATGTCAACATTCAAAGTTTGAAGACAAAAGACGTCAAAAGCAACCTCAATGACCGTGACGAATTTCTATCTTTCAACAATCCTTCATGACCGATCCTTAGGGGGAGATTGTTAGGATCATAGTTTTCAACTATTCAGTCAAGTCTCGATCATTTCAGTCAATGTAATAGGTTTCTAGTATTATCTTATTTTGCTACGTTATTTAGTTAATCGTATGATTATTAGTTAAGTACAAGAAGATGTCCAATGTGCCTAAAAGTCCACGAATTAGAAAGGAAGGAAGGAAGGGAGTGTTGC
Source organism: Artemisia annua (assembly GCA_014162995.1). Lineage (NCBI taxonomy): Eukaryota > Viridiplantae > Streptophyta > Magnoliopsida > Asterales > Asteraceae > Artemisia > Artemisia annua. The sequence goes on along the minus strand of LBNU01003949.1, from coordinate 76,610 downwards.
CCTAATCCTTTCCTATAAATAGGACATCATATCTCATTGTAATATTGTTGGTTAATTTCATATCTTAAGGAAACTCTTGTTCTTTCATCTTTCATATTGATCTTAATCAACCAAGTCTATTTCTCATCTCATTTCTCTCATTTGAATACTTGTGTTTACTAATATGGTGACCTAACAACATCCTTGAGTCGCTTCTCTCCCGACTCCTTCTTAGCCACATGTGCTACGAATGCGTGATATCCTTTCTCGATGTATTTCATGGTTTTGATACACGAAATGATATTCAGGCGAGTTCCACTCCTATCGCCTCGAACAATCAAAATCTCATCATTAAGAGGGATATGAACAACTCATTCTCCACAAACAATACTCGCTTGATGCTTGGATAACCAATCCATCCCAATCACTACGTCGAAACTCCCAAGCTCAATCGGCATCAAATCAATACTAAACGGGTGGTCTAAAAGGGTAAGGGTACAACCACGGATCACGGTATGGGTATCGACTATGTTACCATTAGCTAACTTAATGCTATAGCTGACACCTAATGGGGTTGGGGTAAGCCGGAGTAACGGCGCAATCTTAGAAGATACAAAACTCATATCGGCACCCGAATCAAACAAGATTCTAACACGAAGGTTGTCGAGAAGAAACGTACCAGTGACAACATTCGGATCTTGGTGTTGCTCTCCATTCCCCATCACATACACTCTACCTCGAGCATTTCCATTGCCTTGTCCAGAATTTTTCGGGCAATGGCTCCTATAGTGTCCACGCTCTTCACATCCAAAGCAAGTAACCACGGGCTGAGCATTCGCTCCTGTTGCCACAACTCTGCTTTTACAAAACCTTGCAATATGACCAACTTTCTGACACTTCATANATAGTGCACGGTTATTAAACGAAACGTATATTTATAAAAATAATACGTTTTTAAAATATATTCGCGATACTAGACTATCAAGGTTCGTGTGTAAGCATCGTTCCTAGGCAAATGGTTAACCACAATTATCGTAGTGATTCACATAATATGTTATGCATAACAAAAAAATTTTGTCACTCGTAAAAATGACATTCTAAATAATGTAATACTCATTTATTCATTTTTAATATTTACTAATCGTACGGGAAAATTACGAGAGGCTACAAAATAATAAAAATACATAAAATTGTCAATAAACTAGTTTTGTTGTCGTTGCAAAATATGCTCCATGATATTTCTTTGAGGATTTTCATGTGATAATTTATCACGTAATTCTTTGGCTTTCCTTCGTTGTATATTGCATCTCTCAATCCAAGTACGTTGTACATTTTGTTGCAGACTAATATACAGTTCGTTGAATTAACTTATCGCAAATTTTGATCTTTTAAAATGATGTTATGTAATATGATGCATGTGTACATGATTCTTCGTAGCTTGTTGATAGTCTAAGAACATGTCCGTTGTATAATTCCAGAGTGTCTTTGGAGGAAACCAAAAGCTTGTTTGACATTCTTTCTTGTCGCCTTTTAAAGAGTCCATGTTTGTCATGTCGTGCCAGTAAATGATTTGACAAAAGTTACCCATTTTGGATAAATCCCATCGTCTAGGTAATACCCTTTTTCATATGTAATATAATGGAGAATAACTTAAAACATAAAGATCGTTAATCGCACCCTCTACACCAGAAAAGACATTCCAAATCCACAAATCCTCTGACGCAACAACTTTAAGCATTATAGTTGGATATTTTTTTATCAGCTCTTGCAAATTAATCATGTCATGTTTTCGGATAGTTTGTCCATTCCCAATGCATACAATCAATGCTTCCAAACATTCCCTGAAACCTATGAATCCTCTTATGTGTAGTATATAAATTTTGAATGTCATTAAAGTATGGTTTCCTTAAAAACTCGTGTACAAATTAATAATGCACACACACAAAAAATTCAAACAATCATGTACAAAATGTTCACCAATTTGTAAATATTCATCAAATGTATCAGATGTTGTGTCGTATGTCAATTGGTGTATGGCGGAAGTGCTTTTCGTAATAACACTAAAACTCATTAGATCATCACAATGGGTTGGACTTTAAAGAATTTAAAATGCCTGGGAAGAGGAAAATAAGTATAAGTAGGCATACCTTCGACTATTTCTACAAATAGTTTCCTGCTCATATGATATCGACGTCTAAAATAGGACTCCAAATATTTAAGATTATCATCAAAATAGTCTGCCATAAAACGTTCTTCTGCAACTTCATATTTACGTCCATCAGATTATGCGTATGTAAACTTTCAGCTTATTGTTGTTGCAACGATTGGTGATACTATAAGCAGTCGCTAACGTCTCAAGCGTTTTCGACCGTTAGTTCATTGAGCTAGAAAATCATGATAAGTACTTGTTGAAATCCCATAATGCTCCTAAATCTTCGTTTAAGTGAACAAATTTGCTTATTCGTCTGACATATATAAAGAAAAGGACAATGCGTAGTTGAGTTGTGCTGGAAAGAACTATACAAATTAACACCACTTGTGTAATTTTAATTTATATTATATGCTAAGTGATGAGTGACTGGAATTAGGCTTTTTACCATTGTAGGTTTAACTTATGGGGAAATTCTGAGACTAGCCCGGTCTCGTAAGAATGCGGGCTTTTAAGGACTCACTTTGGTGTTTTCTTGGAATAGACCGAGCGACTTGCGAATTAATAAAAGGCGACATGTGTCAACAAAAAAAGTCGCGCCCAATCATTTTTGTCATAGTTGTGTAAGGGCTAACTAGGTGTACTTTTTGAGCAACATATGTCCGGAGACTTTTTGTACTTTGAGCGACCTTCATTTTATCCGTATCTAATAAAAAAGTCAAACTTCAAAAAATATTATTTATATCTTATGTTTTAGTAAAAGTACCTTTTGTTTATTTACTTGTACATTAATTATCCAACTCATATTTCTTATCCTCACCACCTACCTTATCCTCACACATATCTCCCTTACCATCTCCAGATTCCGGTAACATAAAAAATTCTGGCCAATGTTTTTTTCAATATACCTATTTCTCACCTCTCACCTACATTAAAGATGAGCAAACTGTTATGATATGTTCTTGCATCAAGTCAATATCTTAATCTCTAATCCCAAATAACCAAGACTCAGCAAGAATAATGTTTAAAAGTGTTTATTTTGAACCCATTTACTAGTAAATATGTCTCAAATGGGTCATATACAATTTTAGCTCAAAAATGTCTGGGTTGAAAGTCTCATTGTCTATATATATATATATATATATATATATATATATATATATATATATATATATATATATATATATATATATATATATATATATATATATATATAAAAAACCCTAAATAAACCCTAATTAGGTCTATGTGCTTACAAAACCCTATATGCTTAACTAAACTAGTTTGAAAGTGTCCAAGGATTAAGTATGAGTTACCTTAGGAACATTAGGATACCTTAGGACCTTTAGGCACTAGTACAACCCATTAGAGCTTAGGTACAAGCCCCTTAGGCAAAAACCATAACTAGGTTATAACTTCCCGAAAACTAGGTCAAACCTTCCCAAATCTTTCCCATAAGCTACCACCACTTAGTATATGCCTCTTAGGACTTAGGATTAGTCATTAGACACTCATAGGACCCTAACTTAGGCACTAAAAACTAGGAAAAACCCTAAACTCACTCTAGGCAAACAAAACTAAGACCTAAACCTAGAAATAACCTACTATAAGCACCCAAGCATCCTACCACCACCCCTAGCAGCCTACTAGGCAGCTTAGTCACCATCTTGTCACAACCAAGCACCCACCTCCATCACCAACTTGTTACCAAAAACCTAAACCGACTCCACGGCTTAACCGTGGCCACACACCACCCTACACCACCTATAGACCTCCACCTCCACCCTCATAGCTCCCAATANACCTAGAAATAACCTACTTTAAGCACCCAAGCATCCTACCACCACCCCTAGCAGCCTACTAGGCAGCTTAGTCACCATCTTGTCACAACCAAGCACCCACCTCCATCACCAACTTGTTACCAAAAACCTAAACCGACTCCACGGCTTAACCGTGGCCACACACCACCCTACACCACCTATAGACCTCCACCTCCACCCTCATAGCTCCCAATAGTCAGCTACAAGCTGTGGCTAGTCACTCCCCCTCCTCGTGCCACCTAAACACCCCTTGCTTGGCCACCAAGGTTAACGAGGGCTATATAAACCCTCACACCCTCCTCACTTCAAACCACTACTTCTCTTCGTAAACACCTCATATATTCTGGTCCTAGTAGTGGTACACGAGTCTTAGAAGTCCTAGAAGTCGAGTAGGGTGAGCCTTGAGGCCTTGTCGAGTTCATTTCTTGTTGAGAAACCCTAGAAAACCGTAGGTTACCCTCGTTAACCCTCCATTGATCACGTAAGGCCTCATTTCTTGTTCTATTAGCTTTATTTTAGTCTTAGGATAATATTAGGATGCCTTAGATCCCCTAGGATCCCTTGCCTAAGCCTTGAACACTAGAACTAGTTAGTTTTCTTTTTAAAAACCTAAATAGAGTCGAATACATGTTTACATGCTTTAAGCCCTTTCCATAAGCCCTAAGCTAGTTTAGGTAACTTAGATAAGTTAATATTAGTTAAACATAAGCTAGGAAACCTTTTTGTTTCATAAAAATGTAGTTTGCATGGAATTAGGACTAGTTTTGCAAAGTTTTCCATGCATAGGGGTATATATGGTAACTTTATGAGAATATTAAGTCTAGGGACTATTTTTGACATTTCTTAGAAGTTATAAGTATAAGGACCCTTTTTGCAAAATTATAAAACCCTAGGATAAAAAGTTAAATAGTTATAAAACTAAAAAGGACTAATTTTGCAAAAGTTATAAAGTTAAGGGTATAAAGGGTAAATATAGAGAACTTATAAGTCCAAGGGTCATTTCTATCATTTTCCTAAAATATATAAGTATAAAGACTAATAGTGTTAAATCTAGATAGTTATAAACCTAGATAATATAAGGATAGGGTAAAATTTGTAATTATAGAAACTTAAAGGTTATAAAATAAACTATTTTCATATATATAGCAAACCTATTTTTAAGTTAGATGCATAACCCAATACTAGGGAGCTTCATGTGAGGAGTACTATGTGGATATTTCGTTTCGACGAGTCTGCTGGGTTTAGGATTTAAAGTGACCTGGCTCCTCAAACGATTATTGCATATACTTCTGAATTATGATGGCCCGAACGGTGTTATGTTATAACTAAACCTTAATAACAACATAACTCAATAGTAAGGATCTTCATGTGAGGAGTATTAACTTCTGAATTATGATGGCCCGAACGGTATTATGTTGATAACATAATACAATAGTAGGAAGCTTCATGTGAGGAGTCTTATACTTCTGAATTATGATGGCCTGAACGGTGTTGTGTTATATCTAAAACCCTAAAAACCATAAGAATGATTACTTAAGAAACTTAGACTAAACAACTAAGAGCTTGAAATATCCCCACACCTACAACACACCATGATACGTGAGTAAGGCAGTCTAGTTCCCGAGTCACTTTTACATCAATTAGATTTCCCTATGCCTAGGTGAGTTTTCGTAGCCTCACACCTTTTTAAANATTATTTTCCTAAAATATATAAGTATAAAGACTAATAGTGTTAAATCTAGATAGTTATAAACCTAGATAATATAAGGATAGGGTAAAATTTGTAATTATAGAAACTTAAAGGTTATAAAATAAACTATTTTCATATATATAGCAAACCTATTTTTAAGTTAGATGCATAACCCAATACTAGGGAGCTTCATGTGAGGAGTACTATGTGGATATTTCCTTTCGACGAGTCTGCTGGGTTTAGGATTTAAAGTGACCTGGCTCCTCAAACGATTATTGCATATACTTCTGAATTATGATGGCCCGAACGGTGTTATGTTATAACTAAACCTTAATAACAACATAACTCAATAGTAAGGAGCTTCATGTGAGGAGTATTAACTTCTGAATTATGATGGCCCGAACGGTATTATGTTGATAACATAATACAATAGTAGGGAGCTTCATGTGAGGAGTCTTATACTTCTGAATTATGATGGCCTGAACGGTGTTGTGTTATATCTAAAACCCTAAAAACCATAAGAATGATTACTTAAGAAACTTAGACTAAACAACTAAGAGCTTGACATATCCCCACACCTACAACACACCATGATACGTGAGTAAGGCAGTCTAGTTCCCGAGTCACTTTTACATCAATTAGATTTCCCTAAGCCCAGGTGAGTTTTCGTAGCCTCACACCTTTTTAAACACTTTCTAAATGCTTTCCAAACCTTGTGAGGGGGTTACATGCTACTTGCTTTACTTTAAACCGAATACAAGTCTTTTTCTTTGGTTGTTGCACGAGTAAACTATCTGCCACCACTACATAACTAAAATTCATGAATCTAATCGTTTGGGATATTTTACCCACGCGAACTCGATTATAGTTGATAGATCTATTAGATTTTGACAACTCCTGTTGGTATTAACTCCTGTTGATCTATATTTGAACCCACTGAAGGATTAACTTTGGCAAGTTATCCTTCCCATCCCTTCATGGTTGGGTCTGCAGCCCCCATGACCCGGATTGTTAACGTGTGGTTCATGAGCTTAGTGCAACATACCCCACTCTTGATAATTGTGCACACACAACATTTTCTCAGATGGGTGTAACAATGGAGTCCAGTGAACTTGGATTCACTAATACTTAAACCTATGATTCTCACTCAACACCTAGTGTTGACTTTTTAAGCATGTAATCTAGGTATCACTACTACGGAGTTATGGCAGAAGGAAGCACTGAACTCGGAGGACTTTCAAATCGGTTATCATTCAAACATAACCTATTACTCAAAACATAACCTATTACTCAGACTTTGGGACCTCAACATAAGTAAAAGTACATCTTTTACCGTAAAAACTAAGATATTTTAAGGAATGATAACCAATTTTCTAAAAACGTCTCTTTTCAAGTCCTTTTCTATTACTGCAACTGTGATTCCATGAAGTAATACCCCAACCCTAAATCCGCTGCGAACTGTGAAAATGGGGGTGTTACAGATTGGTATCAGTGCCTCAGTTGTAGAGAACAAGGTCAAAACCTAAACTACAACTACTTTTCATAAGTCCGAGAAAGTGCTCATTGCCCCTGGCATCCTCCGTAACCATACTTGCTAAGGTTAGTATAGTAATTGTCTGCTTAACTGCTAAATGATTTACGGTATTTCTATTATTATATAGTTATGTCTACTCCCCGCTACTCTACCCCCGTCTCATCTAGTTTTCATCCAGAGACTGTTCTTTCCTCTCCGAATGAACTAGATTATTCCCCTAAACCATACCTTCCCGATCCCTTAGGAGACTCTAGGAATAGTTTAGATACGCCTTCACCCTTAGATATTACACCATTCGTAGATAACCCACACTTAAAATACTTAAGAGATTTCTATGCTAAGGCATCACCTATTACTCCCCTAAACCCTATTTTACACCCACCATTCCCCACTTCTAGATTAGAACCACATGGTTTCTTTCTCCCTAGAGAACCATGTATACCTAGAAACCCTATCCCTACCTATACCCTAGATATGATCTTAGGCAACCCTATACTTTAGCACCTAACCCTTACTTAGTAAACCCTCCCATTTCATGTTGGAAAGATGAATTTGGAGAAAACCCCACTAGGACAACTTTAGAAAATCAGGAAAGTCAATTAGAGGAAATTTTAAATAACTTAGATGAAATTTTCCTTGACCTTCTTGAGAAGATAGAAAAAGGTCATGATAATAACCTAGGAAATCAACCTGACTATAGTAGTTAAAGAAATACTCTACAAGAAACCCGTTTTAAGTTAGCTAAAATACAGAAAAATCAAATGAAACATCATCATAAGATAGCCTTTGCCCGTTTTAGAATTTGTACTTTAGAAAAGATGATTGATGATGATGAGGAGTGTCATCAATCAAACCTAGATAACACCACAAACCCAAACTCTTGGAATTAGGAATATCTTAGAAACCCCTAAGTAATATGCCTTTTATAGCTTTAAGAATTATGCCTTAGAATAGTTAGTGCCTATAGGATATGTAAGATATGAAATCAATAAAATAAGTTAGGTTTTAGAAACTACCTGGTGCCCCTCAATTAGGATAATTTAGATAAACTAGATTTAGGTATGCCTCCCCTCACCTTTGGTCATCCCTAACCCTATAGTAACCCCTAGGAGTATAGACTTACCCTATAAAATATGACAAGTTAGGTACTTGTTATAACCTACCCCGAACCCTTACCCCTAGTAACATAGGATAACCTCCCCCGATGCCTTAGATTCATAGATTCTCAAAACTGTTTTAAGCTCCCCTTATACTTCTTTCCTTCCTAAAACCCAATCCTTTCAAACACTTCCCCTATCAATGGTGAGAATTCTCATTCTACACCATAGAGATCTGAATTCTTTCTCCTCCGATTTCTAAATCCTCACTATTTCCTTAGCTTTCTTAAGCTATCTTTCCCCTAGTTCGAGAATCTACCCCTAACTATCCCATATGCAAATATATGATAGTCATATATAAGCATACTCCTATCCTTCCCTCTTAACTTCCTTAGATTACTATGATTCCCGAGTTAGTTCCCCCCCTCTTAATGAAACCTGAACCATACCCTTTAGGATTCCCGTACTTGAAAATAGAATGACTTTACGATATCCCTAGAAAACATAAGCCTAAGTATAGAATACCTTAGATCACTAAGATAGCCTACCTAAGAAACCTTTGAGGAAAAAAAAGATTAGGAATCTTTGAGGTTTTATCGGTTAGAAACCAAAATTAGAATCCCTCCCCAGGTAGATAGAAAAATTAGGAAGACATCCCTATAAGATAGGATTTAGTATAACATAAGAATACATTTATCGAGGACATTAGAACTAGAACACATATTAGATATAAGGAATTTTAAGAAACATAGAGAATTAGATAGTAAACCTCCACCTTAAGTCTTTAAAGCCCCTAGTTTAGGATAAGCACATTAGCAAAGCTTCTACCATATAGGCACATTAGCTAGCTTCTACCATATAGGAACAAACTGTTTTTGAGGATATATTTTACCTAGACCTAGTAACCAACCTTTATTAGGATTTCCCACATAACTTTAAGAATTTAGAAACCCCTAGGAATATTACACCATTAGGATATCCCAAACCTGCCCTAAGAATTTATAACCCAGACTTAGAGCTCGAAGTTATTAGCTATAATTAGAAATAAGATATTCGAGGATATTAGATTACATCTTAGGATTTGACATTTCTTAGGATACACCTTAGGAATTATACTTAGAAGATACCATGGATACTGCCCTAACTGGTTTCAAGTACCTAGGAATAGTAATACTTATAATAATAGTGATACTAGTAGTAATAGACAACTTAAAACAAAAGAGAAAACCCGAAACCTTACCTAGGAATAGTGACACCCCTAGTAAACCCTTAGATAAGAAACCACCTAGCCCCTCTCCTTATCTAGGACCCTCTTCATCGAATAAGCTACAACATACCACTTTAGGATTAGAAGAACCTTAGGGGGAAAACAAAGCTTGAAAGAATCTAGTAAATCTTAAATTCCATTAGGATACTATCCTTACAGGTATCCTATACTTTTACTCCTCCGTTTAATATTATTCTTCCGTTTTAAACCCTATCCTTCCGTTTCCTCTCAACCTTTCATTCAAATTTCACCCTCCCGCTTTCCTTTATCTTTTCGATATTCCGTCATTTTTCACTCTATATTCTCTCTCTACCCTGTCCTACAATGTTCTGAGAATTAGAACTTGTATTTCTCGTCATGTTGCAAGATTCTATTAGTTAGATCTTGTAAGGATACCTGTGCCGAACTTTAATCCTCATTATGTTCGACTATGGTATTATACTATCTCGCCTTGCAAAGGTTGCAAGAATGAGATAATGTCCGTCAAACTAGTCATAACATGGTATAACTATCAGGTAACTAGTTGATCAACAAAAAGGTTGTAGAACTAGCCACCATGACTAGAACTTGTTTCTACCATGGCTAGAACTTGTCTCTACCATGGCTACTATTTGTCTCCACCATGGCTTGAACTTGTTTCCACCATGTCCAAAACATTCTTGGACCACATTTCCTTAAATGTGGATTACTTTTCTGTTTTCCGCCGATACTACTTAAGGACGATTTATGATGACTATTCTATTAAAATGAATTAGGACGCTCTTTCATTTTAAGAAGAAAGTTATAAATCTAATGGATCATGAATTTATAAGCTCTTGCTTACAAGAATTGGGACGCCATTACTCGTAAGTAATGAGATATAAACAAATGAGACCAAGTATCTAGCACATGTACAAACAATTCCTGCTCCATTTGTACAACTTTTTTCTTTCCTCTTATCCTTCTCGACTCATTCTTTCCCCTACTCCTACGTCCATCAAAATCTCGGGACGAGATTTCTTCTAAGGGGGTATGACTGTAACAACCCACAAAATCTTATTACTATCATTCCTATTACAAATACCTATAGTAGGTATTTCACAGGTAAATTTTTGCTTTTTATGTGCATTTATTACTTGCATGACTCTCTAGACCTGCCCACGTATCCACACAAGCCAGATAACTCAACACTCACATCCTATAAACCCCTGGTATATCAAGCATAAGATCACTACAACACCACAATAAGTAATCTACCAATCTAACACACTAAACTTACCACAAAACCATAACAAACCCTAAATAAACCCTAACTAGGTCTGTGTGCTTACTAAACCTTATATGCTTAACTAAACTAGTTTGAAAGTGTTCAAGGCTTAAGTATGAGTTACCTTAGGAACATTAGGGTACCTTAGGACCCTTAGGCACTAGTACAACCCATTAGAGCTTTTGTACAAGCCCCTTAGGCACAAAACCATAACTAGGTTATAACTTCCCGGAAACTAGGTCAAACCTTCCAAAATCTTTCTCATATGCTACCACCACTTAGTATATGCCTCTTAGGACTTAGGATTAGTCATTAGACACTCATAGGACCCTAACTTAGGCACTAAACACTAGGAAAAACCCTAAACTCACTCTAGGCAAAACTAGGACAAAGCTAAGACCTAAACCTAGAAATAACCTACTATAAGCACCCAAGCACCCTACCACCACCCCCAGCCTACTAGGCAGCTTATTCACCATCTTGTCACAACCAAGCACCCTAGCACCCACCTCCATCACCACCTTGTCATCAAAAACCCTAAAACGACTCCACGGCTTAAACGTGGCCATACACCACCCTACACCGCCTATAGACCTCCCCCTCCTCGTGCCACCTAAACACCCCTTGCTTGGTCACCAAGGTTAACGAGGGCTATATAAACCCTCGCACCCTCCTCACTTCAAACCACTCATTCTCTTCTTAAAAACCTCATATATTCTGGTCCTAATAGTAGTACACGAGTCTTAGAAGTCCTAGAAGTCGAGTAGGGTGAGCCTTGAGGCCTTGTCGAGTTCATTTCTTGTCGAGAAACCCTAGAAAACCATAGGTTACCCTTGTTAACCCTCCATTGATCACGTAAGGCTTCATTTCTTGTTCTATTAGCTTTACTTTAGTCTTAGGATAGTATTAGGATGCCTTAGATCCCCTAGGATCCCTTGCCTAAGCCTTGAACACTAGAACTAGTTAGTTTTCTTTTTAAAAACCTAAATAGAGTCGAATACATGTTTACATGCTTTAATCCCTTTCCATAAGCCTAAGCTAGTTTAGGTAAATTATATAAGTTAATATTAGTTAAACATGAGCTAGGAAGCCTTTTTGTTTCATAAAATGTAGTTTGCATGGAATTATGACTAGTTTTGCAAAGTTTTCCATGCATAGGGGTATATATGGTAACTTTCTGAGAATATTAAGTCTAGGGACTATTTTTGACACTTCTTAGAAGTTATAAGTATCAGGACCCTTTTTGCAAAATTATAAAACCCTAGGATAAAAAGTTAAATAGTTATAAAACTAAAAAGGACTAGTTTTGCAAAAGTTATAAAGTTAAGGGTATAAAGGGTAAATATAGAAAACTTATGAGTCCAAGGGTCATTTCTGTCATTTTCCTAAAATATATAAGGACTAATAGTGTTAAGTCTAGATAGTTATAAACCTAGATAATATAAGTATATGGTAAATTTTGTAATTATAGAAACTTAAAAGGTTATAAAATAAACTATTTTCATATATATAGCAAACCTATTTTTAAGTTAGATGCATAACTCAATACTAGGGAGCTTCATGTGAGGAGTGCTATGTGGATATTTTGTTTTGACGAGTCTGCTGGGTTTACGATTTAACGTGCCCCGGCTCCTTAAACGATTATTGCATATACTTCTGAATTATGATGGCCCAAACGGTGTTATGTTATAACTAAACCTTAATAACAACATAACTCAATAGTAAGGAGCTTCATGTGAGGAGTATTAACTTCTGAATTATGATAGCCCAAACGGTATTATGTTGATAACATAATACAATAGTAGGGAGCTTCATGTGAGGAGTCTTATACTTCTGAATTATGATGGCCTGAACGGTGTTGTGTTATATCTAAAACCCTAAGAATGATTACTTAAGAAACTTAAACTAAACAACTAAGAGCTTGACATATCCCCACACCTACAACACATCAGGATACGTGAGTAAGGCAGTCTAGTTCCCGAGTCACTTTTACATCAATTAGATTTCCCTAAGCCCAGGTTAGTTTTTGTAGCCTCACACCTTTTTAAACACTTTCTAAATGCTTTTGCAAACCCTGTGAGGGGTTACATGCTGCTTGCTTTACTTTAAACCGAATACAAGTCTTTTTCTTTGGTTGTTGCACGAGTAAACTATCTGCCACCACTACATAACTAAAATTCATGAATCTAGTTGATTCGTTTTGTAAAACGTTATATCAAAAATACCAACAAAGTGAGGTCAAAGTTATCGTGAGGACAACAAGACGTGAGAAATACAAGTAAACCCTTCGTGAAAAGGATTACCTCGTAAACTCGTGCAATGTGATATTTTCAAGACCGGGAAAGTGATTTCCCGGGTCGTACCCCAACGAGGTGTGAATTGAAAGTTTCTAGAAAAGATCGAGATTAAAACCTTGTATGTTTGATTGGAAAGATTGTTTGGTTTTGGTGTACGTTAAATTAATGGAAATTGAAAATTAACGAACGAGAAAGAAAATAAAATAACTTATGGGGAAACAAAAGGCAAATGTCAAACTAGGGGAATCCTAAAACACTACGGGAATCAAAATTAGGTATCGGGAATCCTAAAACACAAGTTAACAAATAAACGTTACGTTTATTTAAGATAAACGTCAACGTACAAATAAAAACGTGAAATTATTGCTACACAAGTCCTACGGGCATACAAACAATTATTTTACGCACTAAATGAAAAAAGAAAATTTTGGAAAAAAAAAATAATTTTTCAATAAAAATTCTATTTAAATGAATTAAAAACAATTTATCGCTAATTAAATCAAAATAAATACTAAAACTAATGAAATAAATCTGAGATTTTTTGGAAAATACTACAAGCTAATACTGATTTAAGAAAAATATGAAAAAGCTGGGCACAGTGCAAAATAAGCAAAGCATAAGCAAATATAAGCCGTTAAGCTTATTTGAGACAAACACACAACAAGGGTCAAATGATAAATCTTGCAAAGGTTTAATGAAAAAGACCCAAGGGCGCGTTGGTTGTGTGGTGTGTTGTTGTGTGTTCTGAGCAGAAGGTCAGGGTTTCGAATCCCTTGGCCTTTTGTTTTTTTAAACATTTTTTTTTCTTACAAACTTAAACAACAATACCAACAACTTTTTGAAAACAAATAATCTTAAAAACTCAATTACAGCTTCACCAAAATCCCAACTTGCAACAGATTCACATGCTTATGATTCAAGTTAGGTTTCTTGTTTTGAAATCTTTGACCCACACCATACCAAAACCAAATAAGCCAATAAGCCCAAAAAGCAAACACAAACACAATAATATCAATAAACAACAACAAGCAGCAACAATGATGATAACTACAACAAGATCAAATGAATCCAGGAATCAAAACAAGAACAAGAAAAAAGTAGCAGCAGCAGCCAACCAAGCTTATAAGAAGCTCAAATAAGCACTTAAACTCATAAAAGCTTAAGCACATAAACAACAACAATAATAACGACAGCAACAACAACACATTCAAAATAAATCAACAAACTCAACATATACTGATCTACTCAGTATATACTGAGTTTAGCAGCAGACCTCAGAAAAATAATCTATTTCAGGTTCAACAGGATGAACCATTAGCTGCATTCACTCATAGAATTTCGCCGTGGGAAATCATAACCAAACCTTCGCAGATGATTAAGGGGTGTCGTTGGTGTTTAAACGGATTTGAATTATTTTCAACTTGTTTGATTGCATACATTTGCAATAAATGACTATATCTTGTGTTCAACTGTTTATTTTCAAACCTATGAATATCACTCAACTTTTGTTGACTTTTAGCATGTTTATCTCAGGAATTAAGCAAGAAAGACCATGAAGGCACTGAGTGGGTATGTGAACCGGCACGGACTTAAATAAATGTTTTAATACATTTCAAATAAAACTTACTGTTAAATTATGTAATACTTTAATGTCATGAATATTCGGTATTTTGAATAAAACTAAACTTTAATAAGTCCCTTGTGTCGTTTTCTATGATTGTGACAAAGATCCTTGAAGTAATACCCCGAAAGTCTTCCGCTGTCATTATTAAGTCTTCCGCTGTTATTGACAACTTTTGGGGGTGTTACAACAGTGCAAAATAAGCAAAGCATAAGCAAATATAAGCTGTTATGCTTATTTGAGACAAACACACAACAAGGGTCAAATGATAAATCTAGCAAAGGCTTAATGAAAAAGACTCAAGGGCGCGTTGGTTGTGTGGTGTGTTGTTGTGTGTTCTGAGCAGAAGGTCAGGGGTTCGAATCCCTTGGCCTTTTGTTTTTTTGAAAATATTTTTTTTCCTTACAAACTTAAACAACAATACCAACAACTTTTTGAAAACAAATAATCTTAAAAACTCAATTACAGCTTCACCAAAATCCCAACTTGCAACAGATTCACATGCTTATGATTCAAGATAGGTTTTTTGTTTTGAAATCTTTGACCCACACCATACCAAAACCAAATAAGCCAATAAGCCCAAAAAGCAAACACAAACACAATAATATCAATAAACAACAACAAGCAGCAACAATGATGATAACTACAACAAGATAAAATGAATCCAGGAATCAAAACAAGAACAAGAAAAAAGTAGCAGCAGCAGCAGCCAACCAAGCTTATAAAAGCTCAAATAAGCACTTAAACTCATAAAAGCTTAAGCACATAAACAACAACAATAATAACGACAGCAACAACAACACATTCAAAATAAATCAACAAACTCAGCATATACTGATCTACTCAGTATATACTGAGTTTAGCAGCAGACCTCAAAAAATAAGCCAAAAGAAAGATCAAAATAAGCAGTCTATTCAGCACTTATGGGGAATCTAAAAGCCTAATCTTAAAAACAACCTAAGGGAGATTCTAAAACAACAAAAATCAAGAAATTTGGTCAAAGAATGAGCAAACTATAGTCAAAAGAAAATGGGTCAAAAGGGTGGTAACTGGGTGCATGGCATAAAAAGGCTCAAAGTGGTCATTTTGGATGCAAGTTTCAATGACCAAATGATTTCCAATTCCAAAAATTCTTTTTGTTCTGGATTCACAAGCAACCAGAGATTACAAAACCACAATTTTCATCTAAATCCAATGATTAATGAATCCTACATGTGATCTAGAATTCTGTCCCATTTTGAAGTTATACACATTTGAATTTTTTTTAATTTGCAAAAGTTGACCAAAGTGGGTTTCAATTGATCCGAGATTGCTTAGTTTTCTGTTTTGACCTATGATGAAACTAGAATAAGCTACCCTAACAAGATTTAAAGCTAAAATGATGAATTGGAAATCAGAAATCCTAACAGATGGGGCAAAAGCTAAGGATTAAGGCCAAGTTGACTTTCTACACTATACTTACTGAATTTATGTTCTAGTTGATCTAGTGATACCTAATGAAGAATGTCACAACCAAATTCAACAACAAATCCCAACAGAAACACAGCTAAACTGCCAAATCCAAACACCCCTATAACTACCATGTTACACTATGATTCACTAATTCAAGCTGCTAATCACCTCAATAATACACAAGCTCAGTCAAATAACCATAATAGATCACAAATCAACAGCTATTAGCAGCAATATCCATCATTAGTAAAGTACCACAGAATCTCACCAAATCAGAAGCAATTTAGACTAAAATTCAACAAAGGAAATGAGTAAATGATCAAATAAATTCTGTTATTACTACAACTACTTGCATGAGATCAAACAAGAACAATGAAAGAGAAAACTTCAACTAATCAGGTATAAGCTACTAATAATGAAAATCAAATTGACTTGAGAATGCAAATTGAAGCTTACAGACTTATTCCCTAACTAAAGTAGGGAGAATGTACAACCCAAGCCTATCTTTTAGATAGACTAATTAATCACCAGGAACCATCAAACAACACCAGAAAACATGGGATCTAAGAACATGAGCATTCGTTGACTTTTGTTGACCATCTTCTTAGAACCAATTAAGGCAGCAACAATGAAACTAAACTCACACTAAGCTATTATGAGGCTTGAATGAGCTAATGAGAACAATAATAGAAAGCTTGAAACAGTTTTGAAATATTAACTTGCTTGAAAATTAAATGACAATGTATTTTAAAGGAAAACTAGAATTTTATTAAAACTGGAAATGAGTACAAAGGAAACTTAAACTAAAACATAATTTAAAGAAAAACAGGCTAAAAACTACTTGCCATCAACTGCTTACAAGCAATCCTATTTATATTCGAATATGAGGTAGGTAGAAAATGCTCTTGTGTGCTTGTTTGCTGAGATAAATCAGTGCAAAAATGTCTCTTGTGACCTTGTGAGTAAATCCCAACCATCAATTTCAAGGAAACTTGATCCTGGCCATCAATTGCACTTTTGGCGCCAAAATGGTTTTTGAGGATTGGTGACATGGCAAAGGTGTTAGGTGCGGTTTTGTGGAAGTTAGTGGGATTGGGAGAAGAGTTGGGGGGCTTTTGAGGTAGTAGAGAGATAGGAGGTGGAGTAAAGCAGGTGAAGCTATGGAGGTGAGGGGTGGTCTAATGGATAAAACGGGGAAGGGGGGAATGGGTAAAAGGGAAGGTTTGACCAAGTTTTGACCCTGAGTGTTATAAAAAACGTGGGTGGGTTAATGGGTTTTAGTTATTCGTGGGCTGGAAATGGTATTGGGCCGGTTTAAGGTTTATTTCATTTGGCTTTGTTAATGGGTTTGGATAAACACAAGAGTCCATTTGGTTTTGTAACTATTATACACAAGAACCAAAAGTGTGAAAGCTGAAAAGTTTAGGGACCCAATCTGCCAAAATCTCAAACTTCATCGAAGGACTTTACTTGCCAACTTTTGAATTCCCAAGGACTTTTGTGTGATTAAACTCCAAATTAGAATTCCCGGGGACCATTTATGTAACTTGTGAAACTTGAGGGGCCTTCTTGCCAATTTGTGAAACTTGTAATCCAAAGACTAGAAATGTCAATTGATGATTCTTGAGAAACTATTGTTGACTTTTCTTCATAATTTCTCTCCAGGGACCATTTCTGACAATTCTGAAAAGTTCAGGGACTCATTCTGATATTTCTGCACATTTTGCTCCGTTTTTCGTCTGTTTTCAATCCTTTGTACCTGAAACACGCAAAAACACACTCCAAGGATATTTGTGACATTAATTGGTCATTTTTGGATGTTTTTGATCGTTTTGGTTCGAAAAATGGAAGAAAAGATATGTGGAAAAAGGCACATATCACTAATCATTTGGGATATTTTACCCACGCGAACGCGAATATAGTTGATAGATCTATTGGAGTTTGACAACTCCCGTTGGTATTAACATCTCTCTGGATGGTACCAATAAGTACTATATTTGAACCCACTGAAGGATTAACTTTGGCAAGTTATCCTTCCCATCCCCTCATGGTTGGGTCTGCAGCCCCCATGACCCAGATTGTTAACGTGTGGTTCATGAGCTTAGTGCAACATACCCCACTCTTGATAATTGTGCATGCATCACAATTATCACACACACACACACAACATTTTCCCAGATGGGTGTAACAACGGAGCCCAGAGAACTTGTATTCACTAATACTTAAACCTATGATTCTCACTCAACACCTAGTGTTGACTTTTTAAGCATGTAATCTAGGTATCACTACTACGGAGTTATGGCAGAAGGAAGCACTAAACTCGGAGGACTTTCAAACCGGTTGTCATTCAAACATAACCTATTACTCAGACTTTGGGACCTCAACATACGTAAAAGTACATCTTTTACTGTAAAAACTCTGATATTTTAAGGAATGATAACCTATTTTCTAAAAAGGTCTCTGATATTTTAAGGAATGATAACCTATTTTCTAAAAAGGTCTCTTTTCAAGTCGTTTTCTATTACTGTAACTGTGATTCCATGAAGTAATACCCCAACCCTAAATCCGCTGCGAACTGTGAAAATGGGGGTGTTACACTATAGTATACAAACTCGAAGATCATTATATTCCAAGATCTATATTCAGTAAAAAACGATTCAACTATTTACCAAAAATCTAAGCAATCGACCAAATAGTGTTTGTTTGCGGGTCAGAACAACTCGAGCTTAAAAAAGATATTTTTTAACCCGTGCCCGTCTTGATCAGTTACCCAACCTGCTTAACCACACCCCATCTCGACAAGATAAAGCTAGAGCTCTCACTAAGTACATGGTTGTTGTTTGATATTGTGTACTGATGTTTGGTCTATATAATCGAAGTTGATGCCGGAGTTGAGCAGTGGTGGTTGAGCAGTTGAGTAGTCGAGTGGTGGTGGTTGTGGACTGATGTAGTGGTGGTGAGGTAGGTGGGTGAAGTTAGGTGGGGTAATGTTTGGATGATTTAAAAAAAAATCGCTTAAAGTATGAGTTTGACAACTCCCGTTGGTATTAACATCTCTCTGGATGGTACCAATAAGTACTATATTTGAACCCACTGAAGGATTAACTTTGGCAAGTTATCCTTCCCATCCCCTCATGGTTGGGTCTGCAGCCCCCATGACCCAAATTGTTAACGTGTGGTTCATGAGCTTAGTGCAACATACCCCACTCTTGATAATTGTGCATGCATCACAATTATCACACACACACACACACAACATTTTCCCAGATTAACAACGGAGCCCAGAGAACTTGTATTCACTAATACTTAAACCTATGATTCTCACTCAAAACCTAGTGTTGACTTTTTAAGCATGTAATCTAGGTATCACTACTATGGAGTTATGGCAGAAGGAAGCACTGAACTCGGAGGACTTTCAAACCGGTTGTCATTCAAACATAACCTATTACTCAGACGGACCTCAACATACGTAAAAGTACATCTTTTACTGTAAAAGCTCTGATATTTTAAGGAATGATAACCTATTTTCTAAAAAGGTCTCTTTTCAAGTCGTTTTCTATTACTGTAACTGTGATTCCATGAAGTAATACCCCAACCCTACTGTGTGTTACACTATAGTATACAAACTCGAAGATCATTATATTCCAAGATCTATATTCAGTAAAAAACGATTCAACTATTTACCAAAAATCTAAGCAATCGACCAAATAGTGTTTGTTTGCGGGTCAGACCAACTCGAGCTTAAAAAATATATTTTTTAACCCGGGCCCGTCTTGATCAGTTACCCAACCTGCTTAACCACACCCCATCTCGACAAGATAAAGCTAGAGCTCTCACTAAGTACATGGTTATTGTTTGATATTGTGTACTGATGTTTGGTCTATATAATCGAAGTTGATGCCGGAGTTGAGCAGTGGTGGTTGAGCAGTTGAGTAGTCGAGTGGTGGTGGTTGTGGACTGATGTAGTGGTGGTGAGGTAGGTGGGTGAAGTTTGGTGGGGGTAATGTTTGGATGATTTTAAAAAAAATCGCTTAAACTATATAAAGTCGCACAATTATTCTATTATGTCGCTCAACAATTTGAAATAATAAATATTTAGAAAATTGTTTAAAAAGTATTTTTAAAATAATACTTTTAAAAATATTTTTTTTGAAGGTTGACTTTTTTATTGGATATGGACAAAATAGAAGTTCGCTCAAACCACAAAAAGTCGTTGGACATACATTGCTCAAAAAGTACACCTAGTTAGCCCTTACACAACTATGACAAAAATGATTGGGCGTGACTTTTTTTGTGATACATTTCGTCTTTATATTAATTCGCAAGTCGCTAGGTCTATTCCAAGAAAACCACCAAAGTGAGTCCTTAAAAGCTCGTATTCTTGCGAGACCGAGCTAGTCTCTGATTTAGCCCTTAACTTACTGGTTCTTACACTTAGACTTTAGATAAAAAGATTTAGGTTTTCGCTTTCTAGTGTGCGTATATGTTTTAATCGTCCATATATGTTTCTAGGGGCGTGTATATGTGTTTTAAGAAATGGTGCATACGTGTTTATGGATGTAAAAAACAATTAAAAGGGTGTGCATATGTGTTTTATGTGGTTGACGTTTATGTGTTTATGTGGGTTTAGTTATTAAACCTAGTTAGTTGGTGACGAGATCCTCATCTGGAATGGAATTCACTAACAAATAAGAACCATGACTCGTTGATACCAATTCTTCTAAGTTCTTAAGTACTTCGGTACTAGCCCCTCAAATCGTGATGTAGTAGCGATTTTTTTTTTTTAATTTGAAATCCCATACTTTCAACTCTTTCAGGCTTCTTTATTTGTTCATAACAACTCAAGATCTATACATTTCACGTGCTAAACTATCTTGCCATAAGTCGATGTTAGTTTGTACCAGATCTTGATTCTCCCACTGAATCTTGCAATAATATGAATTCTCTTATACCATAGATCATCATGAGATCTATAATTCATATTATGCTTTGCACTATTTAGTTAAATAATATAAAATTATTTTTTCATGCTCTCACTTCTGTTGCTCAACTCTGAGCACCTTTGATTAGATCCTATAAAGAACTTTCAACTGACTTAATTAGCACATTAATTTGATCCTTATTTAGCATTTTTAACCCAAATTAAACTGTTCATCTTGTAAAGTATCTATTAAGTTTATTTGAACATCGAAAGCAGTACAAGATTTCACTCATGATCTACAAACTTACTATCTTTCAACTAGTTTAACTTAAAAGATTTAAAATGCTAAACTTTAGGATCGAAAATATACATGATTTTATGTGGTTCGGGGGGTCATGGTTGATCAAAGAAGATGAAAGTATTCATCTTTTTAGTGAGTGAAAGTAGAGAGGGTGGAGAAAAAGGGTTTTATTAATGACAAAGTAAATGATACACACAATTTCCCACACCCCTCATGGAGAGTCATGAGGGGTATTTATAGGCTCATCACACTATATGTTTGCCTAATCTACATAAGTAGTCCCTAAGGACTCAACATGCTACATATCTAGTCCGATTCACGTATGTGACGTTATCTTTATAAAAGAGCGAGGCTAATAATCTCCCTCCAAGATATCGTCACATGTGAATGGTTACAATGAGACCTATAAACAACTAAATTCCAACAATAGTAAACTATGTTTATGTTGTTGAAGCGCAGAGTCTCTGTAGCCTAGATACTAAGGCAGACTTGAAGTTCTCTCTTCCGACAATCTCGGCGTTTGATCTTTGACACTGACGACAAAGGTGTTTGTAGCTCTGAACTTCAACTGTAATGATCTAGTTAGGTTATTACTCCCTCCTAACTAGTGAACCTTTTCTCTTTCTTCTGCTCCCTCCTGAACTGACAACCTCTTTCATCTCGCAGCGGATAAAGTAGATACTAATGAGTTTGCACCATGGTTGTCGTTCTGGGAGCATCATTACAACATAACTCACATAGTATTGCACAGAAGGTTGGTAATAAGCTCCGATGAACACATATACATACTTGATACATTAAGCACAATTCCCTCGATCAACCAACGTACTGAAGACGAAACACTACTTCTTCTGGCATGTTCTTCTCCCTCCTGATGGTTGCGAGTTATCGGAATCATCATAATCTGGTGTACATGCCATACA
Source organism: Artemisia annua (assembly GCA_014162995.1). Lineage (NCBI taxonomy): Eukaryota > Viridiplantae > Streptophyta > Magnoliopsida > Asterales > Asteraceae > Artemisia > Artemisia annua. The sequence goes on along the minus strand of LBNU01003949.1, from coordinate 54,313 downwards.
ATTACCTGTACTTTACACTTCTGATGCAAGATATAAACCATGAACGCATAATTTTGTGAGAATATGCTGATAGGATATACTCTCAATACACTTCTCTCAAACCAACCTTTAATCGAACCTCCTTTGAATTCACCGGCTAATAGTAATGACCACATGTGGAGACAGCCCGATATGACCAACTTGAAAATGAAGTACACAGCCCTTAGATATGTGACTTAATCTTGTACGATGGTGTGACTAAGAACCTATACTGAGCACCACAACGTAACTCCTTTAAGCATAGATAGAGACATATACTCAAGACAACAAATAGTATATGGACTCTCCACCTCTAGAACTATCCACAACTGCATGTGACACTGAGTACTACAATGTAACTCCTTAAAGTGATAGCTATAACCCGTGAGCACTACGATGTAACTCCTTACAGCGGGTATAACTAGATAATCCAAGTCTTAATCACTATCATTTCTCGTGAATGCACAAACAAGTATCTTCGAAAGTTATACATCCAACCACCCCTAGACTTTAAGATAAATAAGTACACTTTTTGAAATGCCACTTCAAAGTCAAATCAATAATACCGTGCAAAAACCCTGTAGTCATTTTGTTAAACGAACCAATTCTAGCCGTGAAATTATGTATCCCCGTGAAATTTATAATCCAAAATACCACTCTTTATCTAATATTATCACAAAGTTGCATTCCAAAAAATTAAATTATGATTACAACTTTTGATAGTCCAATTAGGCTTATGTGACACTGCAGCCCAACTCAGCTCAATATCCAATCCAGTCAATCCATTCCTATATCTCTTCATATCAGCCCAAAACGAAATAGAAAAGCCACAAGCCCAATAAATGAATAATAACCTGATCCAAACACGTAATATGATAACCGGTTATGTTATAACTAAACACTCATCACATTTGACCTAACCCTAAAAACACATATCATAATATCCACCCCCTTTTCTTCAAACGTCTCTCACCAAACCTCTTCAATCTCAATCACATATTTATATCTCATCTCCATGAAAACCGATTAATAAAAACCACAAACTCGGTTCCCATGTATTATCAATCATATCCGATGTTCATTATCTATCACAACCCACGAACAACTCTCAAACCCACGGATGTCTTTCATACTCGATCTTACATGGCGTCGCTTCAAGGGAAACGACTTCAAGATCATTTTAAAATGGTCTCGGGTAGGTTGTTGTGTTTATTGTTTTGGTCTTAAATGAACCAGGAATGGATTATAACATATTTGTTATAAATCTTTTCTTTTAGTTCGGATAAAATTGAAGCTAGGCTTCACAAATATAGATCGATGATGGGTTTTAATTCTTTCGTATGTTTGACCACCAAAAGGTTTGATATAACTTTGATAATTACGAAAGAAGGTGACTGAGATCTTGTAATAATTTTTCTTTTTGGTCCGAGTGTAGATGTCGAGTCAAGGTGGGATTTTAGGATAGTTAATGGATGTGATGAAGTTGGTTTTGACATTGTACGAGGACAGATTATTCTTTTACTTTTCATTTCGTTTTAAAGCAAGTGTGGACTGATGATATTTAACAACTGAGGTCCGAATGAGTTATGGTATAATGGTTTCTGGTCATGGTCTTCTTCTCATCTTCACCTTCATTTCGAAAAGATTTCGATAATTTTTTCAACTTATCGAGATCCCCTTCTTTTTTCAACTTATCGAGAATTTTCCAACTTATCGAAAACATGAGTTATCGGAACGTGGCTTATCGAGAATGTGATTTCGATAATTTGGGGTATTGTGTTCTCGAAAACTACATGTGTTCTCGAAAACAAGTACATATCGAGAACTTCTTATACAAGAAATTCCGACCAGATTCCAGCGACCCATTTTCCAGTTTCCGATTGAGTTTCTCGACCTATTTGACCACTTTATTTCACGGTATGGTGCAAAGGCTAGTCACAAGTAGATATGACACACCAAGTCTGTTTGGACAAAGATTTGACACAAAACAGATTGTGTAAATCTGAATAAAGCATAGTAGACTATTTTGACCATAAGGATACAATAAAACTTGTGAAGAAAACTGTTAGCAATAAAGATAGGAAAAAAAATTTCCAGATCTGAAAAAATGTATAAAAAACAGCTTCAAACACAATATTTGAACCAGAAAAATCGATAAAGTAACAACCTGGCTGGTTATACCAATTGTAGGATCGAAAATATACATGATTTTATGTGGTTCGGGGGGTCGTGGTTGATCAAAGAAGATGAAAGTATTCATCTTTTTAGTGAGAGAAAGTAGAGAGAGGGTGGAGAAAAAGGGTTTTATTAATGACAAAGTAAATGATACACACAATTTCCCACACCCCTCATGGAGTCATGAGGGGTATTTATAGGCTCATCACACTACATGTTTGCCTAATCTACATAAGTAGTCCCTAAGGACACAACATGCTACATATCTAGTCCGATTCACGTATGTGACGTTATCTTTATAAAAGAGCGAGGCTAACAATAACCCTAATAGCATATGAGCCTTACGAACATCTAGATTTCTAGAGTATTCCTCTTTTACAAGAAATCGTCTTTTAGATGTCTCTATCATTTGATTGTATTGCACGTGTGTTTTATGCGTTGATTCGTTCAAGACTCGGGATAGGCTTATTATTCCAGTATTTAAGATCCTCTATTATAGAACAAAAATCGACCAATTTCAACTAAAAAAATATCACCAAGGATCCCGATTTGGTTAGAACATGTCAAAAAAGAAGGGTCGTGAATGCTTACAAATATTTGTTCTTCTAAAAACCCGCCATGGTCACAATTAGCACATGTAAAAAGAAGGGTCGTGAATGCTTACAAATATTAGTTCTTCTAAAAATCCACCATGGTCGCAAAAACTCATGTCAAATCGAACAAAAAGAAGATCACCAAGTAACGTCAAAGAGTTTCTAATATGATTTTAGGTAAATACTTAATGTTTAGCGTATGTTAAGTATTATTAACATATATATGTACAATGTACTAATCGTGACGATAACACAAACATAATGAGTATACTTTTGTATAGGCCTATTAAAATTCTGTGGTTAGGAGAAGAAATAAAATTCTGGAGGATGTAGGGTTCTCAAATTCAAAAGTACCCCTCTTAAGTCTTGTCTTCTCCATCTCAATATCTCATTACAACCCTTAACTCAAAATAAAACAAAATTTCTATCTCTAAGCTTCCATCACTTACTTGCTGATCCTTTAGTTTTACTAATAATCCGCATTGATTCATCAACAACTTCTCAAAATTATTCACATATCGTCATGACTCGAGTCTCCGTTTCATTAGTACCATAAATGTATTTTTTGCTTCAACTTGGTGAGTGGCTTTTTTAGCTTGGTACCAAGTTGTCATTGTAAAGGAAATAAAACAAAAGTATTTAATTATTTTGAAGACATCTTCTATTATTAGGAGTAAGATTGATATAATTAATCAATGATTTACAATAATATAATTTGTAAAGGTAGAAGAAATAAAATATCGATCATGGTGATTTTGTCATTTACTAATATGACATCATTTTAAATACCATGAATTTCTAACAAACCAAATACGTAACCGAATCTTTTATTTCATCATTTCAAATTCTGAAATTTTTTATATTTCAAGAAATTAAAAATCCATCAATTAAAATCCCTTGAACCAAACGCCCTTCAAGGATATTATTGGAATATTGATATGGTATCATCGTCAATTTAACATTCAGCTCAAGCCTAATTATCATGTCATGATCCATGTCACTCATGAAGTGAATCAGTTTGCTTTATTGTATATAAAGATAAAGATTATGATACAATTGAAATGAGAAAGGCGAATGATGAAAAAGATAGAGGTTTAAAAAATTGAGGAGCAAACAAAGATTAAAATTTGGCTTATGTAACTAGTGTTTTGTTATATTAGAGCTAAATACATGCATATCAATACATCAAATCCTACAAATTAAACCTGTTAGGACCAAGAAACACTTTTCAGGAGGTCGGGGATGCTCGAAATAAAGAGTAAACATGGTAATATTAGATTAAAAGAATGGGTAAGATGTGTGTGTTTTCTAGTGAGAGAAAGAAGGAAAACACACACACCTTGTGTTACAATGAGATATCCACCCTTCCTAGATGGAACTAGGAGGGTATTTATAGGTGACTAAGTGCCATACTTTACATTGTTTACACATTTAGTCCCTTTACTTATTAACTAATGCAATTCCCTGATATAACATTATTTTTAAGGCTAACAATCTCTCCCCAAGCTAATTTTATATGGGAATTGCTTACAACGTTCCCTACAAGTAAAATTAAATACAATACAATACAAATCATAAGCACAACAGCTCCGAGAGTGGTCTTCAAACACCATAGCTTCAATAATCCATCTGAATCTTCTCGGCTGCTATCTCTTTACTTGCAGAGGAACAATGTGAGCGAATCTAATTAGGGATTAACTATGGCCATTACAATACACTCTCCCCTAATTAGTGCTCTCCCCCAAACTGACAACATTTCTGATGAATGCCCTGATTCTGAAGAAGTCTTTTGATAATTAAATGCAATCCGTCTTTAGTCTTCTAACACGCAGCGGAAAATGTAGAACAGACCGTAGACTCGACCTTCTTCAAGATTATCCATTCGGGGGAACAATGTATCAACATCTTCATCTTCAACAAATGCATTCCAGCTATCTTACGNCCAGAGAGAGAAAGAAGGAAAACACACACACCTTGTGTTACAATGAGATATCCACCCTTCCTAGATGGAACTAGGAGGGTATTTATAGGTGACTAAGTGCCATACTTTACATTATTTACACATTTAGTCCCTTTACTTATTAACTAATGCAATTCCCTGATATAACATTATTTTTAAGGCTAACAATCTCTCCCCAAGGTAATGTTATATGGGAATTGCTTACAACGTTCCCTACAAATAAAATTAAATACAATACAATACAAATCATAAGCACAGCAGCTCCGAGAGTGGTCTTCAAACACCATAGCTTCATTAATCCATCTGAATCTTCTCGGATGCTATCTCTTTACTTGCAGAGGAACAAGGTGAGCGAATCTAATTAGTGATTAACTATGGCCATTACAATACACTCTCCCCTAATTAGTGCTCTCCCCCAAACTGACAACATTTTTGATGAATGCCCTGATTCTGAAGAAGTCTTTTGATAATTAAATGCAATCCGTCTTTAGTCTTCTAACACGCAGCGGAAAATGTAGAACAGATTGTAGACTCGACCTTCTTCAAGATTATCCATTCGGGGGAACAATGTATCAACATCTTCATCTTCAACAAATGCATTCCAGCTATCTTACGAATCAACCCATAACGTACACATGTAACCAACAAAGGTAGAAACGATGACACCAAAGTAACAAGTTGAACCACTGACCATCTCTGCGGATATCAACTCCGGAATAAATGATTAAGCCCGATCACGTGAACCTGTTGTGCGTCCTTGATGTACACATTTCTCTCCCCTGATGATTGCGATCTCATCAGAATCAGCATAACATTGTGTACATGTAGTATTAGCCGGAAGCAATTTAGCATTAATCATAATCAGCACGTGTGAAGATGTCGATAATCCCAATCTACTAACGATACCATTTGAAATTGTCTTATTCTTTATCAACCTCTGAATCAACAACGACGGCTATTTCTATTAATCTCACACACAAACATCAAACATCAGATATTAGCCGTTGTCATTGTTTTGTGATTCTTGATCAGGATCTTTCCAAGCAAAACGTGGTGTTTGATATATTAGTATTAAGATAATGACTTAAGAGAATGAATCATGTTCCATAAAATGGTTACCAATGATATCATGTGTGTTGGGTGAGGTGGTAGTAAGGGTTTAGGTTTAGGTTAATCGACAAAGGTTTAGGTTTTAACCTAACTTGATATCCATGAAGCGTACTCGATAACCTAAAGTTAACAGTTGAGGCCATAATCGATATCACCATTTACATTCCAACTTGGACTTGCCTACTCGATAAACCAACTAAGGCCTATTAAATCGATAAGATAGAGGTCCACCTACTTGATAAGTGAATTGTATCCAGTTACTTGATAACATGTAACGTGTAACATAAACCCATAAAACCTTACTCGATTAAGATTGGAATGAAATCGTTACTCGATAACTTGAATGAATTTGGGCAGAGTTTCGTTTAGATTTTTTGATGAGAAGACCTTACTCGATAAAACGATAAGGTTCAACCAGCCTTACTCGGCAAAACATTAAGCTCACTCGAAACATGAAACCCTAACTAGATATTAAGTGCTTACTCGAAATTAGGAATACCCTAACTCGATAAATATAACCTTTACTCGATAAACCATGCACTTACTCGATATCAAGTCATCATACTCGAAAATTAGCTCCCAAACTCGAAAATTTGGCCTTACTCGGTACTACTGTTCCCTTACTCGGTACTACAGCTGCCATACTCGAAAGAAAGGTCTTACTCGGTAAAATCTGTGAGGTCTTACTCGATAGGTTGCTTACTCAGTAATCTCTGGTACTTTACTCGGTAAAACCAGAAAACTCAACCATACTCGATAATTTTTGCCCCATACTCGGTACAAGCAGCTTCATACTCGAAAATTACCTTCCAAACTCGAAATTTTGGGCTCGATACTCGAAAAATGGCACCCAAACTCGAAATTTGGTTCCCAAACTCGAAAATTGTGATCCATACTCAAAATTTTCATCATCAAACTCGATAATGAACGTATGAACAACCCAAAAACATGAATTTTCCACACAAAATCACCACGATTCGCCTCTGGTTAGCTCTGATGCCACTTGTTGTAACCAAGAAACACTTTCAGGAGGTCGGGGATGCTCGAAATAAAGAGTAAACATGGTAATATTAGATTAAAAGAATGGGTAAGATGTGTGTGTTTTCTAGAGAGAGAAAGAAGGAAAACACACACACCTTGTGTTACAATGAGACATCCACCCTTCCTAGATGGAACTAGGAGGGTATTTATAGGTGACTAAGTGCCATACTTTACATTGTTGACACATTTAGTCCCTTTACTTATTAACTAATGCAATTCCCTGATATAACATTATTTTTAAGGCTAACAAAACCTATTTTGTAGATTTGGGCTCAAATACCTTAAGGAAGCCCACTAATTTCCATTTTGCCTTAATTCCTTTCACTATACTCATATTCGGATGTCTTTACCAAATCAAGATCATCGTGAATTTCATTCACCCCATGAATCTTCATTCTCAAACTAAAATACTTACAAAACCAACAAAACTTAGTTTAATTGAAATCATAATCGACCAAAATATTATATTAAATGTTTTTAATCATGCATGTTTATATAATAAATCAAGTCATTAGCACTTCATAACAAGAATAGTGTTATGGCCAGTAGGTTTACTATATCTTTTATTTATTTGTTATATAGAGCAGTCATCTAAGAGTATAAAGCGTTTATTGTACAAGTTGAGATAAATCTTCAAATGGGTTGTTTGGATATGACCTCCATGACTTGCAAACTCCGCTCGATGCAAGAAAGTCAACAACCTCCTCTTGCATGTAACGGGTTTGCCAGTCGTGGAGGTCACTAGTTAGCGGTCTACCACTGGGTGTATGATCCTAGAAGTGCTTGTTGTGTCTTTTTGTAACTTCTTCTTGCTTGAGTATGTTTCTTCATAAAAGTTTAGCTGTTTTAAAAATACTATATATTCATCTTTTTGCTGTTCATAAAATAATGTTTATTAACTTCTAGGGACGAACCTAGGATTTTTCGTCGGGTGTCGTATGATATTTTTTGGGAGGGTGTTGCAGATAATTTTCTTTAGCATAAACAATAAAATTTGCACCACAAATAATTTTTAGGCTAAATTGAAGTAACTAACATATTTTTGAGTGTTGCAAAAACTAAAAAAGTAACACCTTTCGAAAAAATTACACTTCGTAGACCAAAATCGGGTGTGGCCTGTGCCACACCTGGCTCCCATGTGGGTCCGTCCCTGTTAACTTCTTTGGTTTTTATGTCTTGCATGGCTTTTAGTAGGCATGGCTAGCTTATTGTAAAATTTCTGCACAGGTCTGATCTTCCAGGATCATATTGATGTTCCAAACTACATCATGTAGACATCGTTTATTGAGAATACAAAAACATGAAACAAAGAAGATTGGGTGAACCCTTTATATTGATATATATAATCGAATGGGTTACACCTGATGTTTACAGAAACCTATCTATTTATACTACATGAAACGGTGCCATCAAAAAGACATGTCGCTTCACAATAACCGTTGCAATCCCTAAACTAATCATTGTATCTAATTAACTGACTTATATCCGTCTATTATATCTATTGGGTTGGTTGGCATGCGGCCCAAACCAGTAACTAATATACATGCCCTTCTTTTCTCTTGACCTATCTTGATCTCTTTGGCATATAAGGCATTATACGTCCAACGGTTCCTCCCTAATGTCGATATGCCAAAGTCTTCACTTCTACTTTCTTCATCTTCTTTGTGACCGTCTAAACCATTTGTATTCTCCATTTCCTTGTTGGTTGCATTTTCTCCTATGGGTTCTTCATAGTTATCTTCAAAAGTTATAACTAACTTTTCTCCATCATCGAATTTTAATTTGTGCCTATCATCCCTTCTAGCCTTGCCTTGGTTCCAATATGCCTTCGACTTTGACGTCTCTTGTAGTCCTATTTCTTTTTCTAGGAGTTCCATCCTGTGTTTCCCCTACTTCAGCATCCATCGTTGCAAAAGCCTGTGGTCTTTCAATGCCTCAGTTCCTCTGCCATTCTCTGCCACACTTCCTGGCTCTCCATGCCTTGATCTTCGTGCTCCCTCGTAGTATATTATCTACACCATCCCTATGTACTCCTTGACTGCCTCGCATATTCCTCCCGGAACCCCATCACATAGGCTTCCTTTATTTTTCATAATAACTTGAGTATGACCGCGTCCATTCTTTATTTGTCTTCCACGCAACCAACTTCTTCTATCTTTCTCTTCAATCTAACCATCGGCTCTCATACCATGTAAAATTTCTGCACAGGTCTGATCTTCCAGGATCATATTGATGTTCCAAACAACATCATGTAGACATCGTTTATTGAGAATACAAAACATGAAACAAAGAAGATTTGGTGAACCCTTTATATTGATATATATAATCGAATGGGTTACACCTGATGTTTACAGAAACCTATCTATTTATACTACATGAAACGGTGACATCAAAAAGACATGTCGCTTCACAATAACCGTTGCAATCCCTAAACTAATCGTTGTATCTAATTAACTGACTAATATCCGTCTATTCTATCTATTGGGTTTGTAGGCCTGCGGCCCAAACAAGTAACTAATATACAGGCCCTTCTTTTCTCTTGACCTATCTTGATCTCTTTGGCATATAAGGCATTATACATCCAACACTTATTGCATCTAGTTTGTGTATGATGGAAATTTAGTTCATCTGCTAAACAAGCTGCTTAATTTAACTTGTCAAATTTGGACCTTCTAACCTATTTTCCGTCTTTGTTATACATACAAAATAGAAGATCTGAAAGTTTCATATTTCTTAGTCTGGAGGTCTTGAATGTTACAGTTTCAGGCTATAACTAGTTACCTTCTAGGCTTTGTAATTAAATGGTCGTTATGAAAAGTAGTTACGCTCTTTATAAGTATGATAGCATAGATTCTCTTTTTATTGATTATTATAGTTTGTGGACAACAATAAGAGTGCAGTTCGTTTCTTAATTTACTCAAGATCTTTGATCTTTAATAGTTATTTGTTCTATTAAATCACTAAATTAACTTAAGGCGTGTTTTAGATTAAAATGTCATTCAAGCTAAAAACATAATTGAGTTTTCTGGATCTGCTATAACTAACAAAAGAAAAAAGAGATATTGTGACCCAATCAGGTGCTATATTTTTTGGGTAAAGGGGAGTAATCCAAAATTTTGGTTTAGGTGGGAATCGAACTTGGGTCACAGCACACAACACAACGTCCTTACCATCTTTGCTACTTAGTGATTCTTCAATCAGGTGCTATATAGGTCACTGATATGATGCTGATCAAGAAACTGAAACTCACGCTTTTCAAAAACTAAAAATAAAAATTGCAGAAAGTGAAGCTCACACTTTCGTTGACTGCACATTTGTTAAAGCTGTTTGATTGGTGGTGCTGAAATGTTGATTGAAACTGCTATTTAAATTCATTGTAATTGCTAACTTCTTGCTATTTTTGTTGGACCATAATGTTATAGAAGCAAAGTTTAGGGATGTTATTAGTATATTTATATTATGTAAAGTCTGTAAACCGAATATGTAATTGGGCTGGGTCCAATAGATAACGGTATAAACCGTTTAGTTAGGGATATAACGTTTAGATAGAGTTGTGTCGATTACTTTTAGTGAAACGTTGTATCAATACGAAAGTGCAAAAAAAACATGAAACAAAGAAGATTTGGTGAACCCTTTATATTGATATATATAATCGAATGGGTTACACCTGATGTTTACAGAAACCTATCTATTTATACTACATGAAACGGTGACATCAAAAAGACATGTCGCTTCACAATAACCGTTGCAATCCCTAAAATAATCGTTGTATCTAATTAACTGACTAATATCCGTCTATTCTATCTATTGGGTTTGTAGGCCTGCGGCCCAAACAAGTAACTAATATACAGGCCCTTCTTTTCTCTTGACCTATCTTGATCTCTTTGGCATATAAGGCATTATACATCCAACACTTATTGCATCTAGTTTGTGTATGATGGAAATTTAGTTCATCTGCTAAACAAGCTGCTTAATTTAACTTGTCAAATTTGGACCTTCTAACCTATTTTCCGTCTTTGTTATACATACAAAATAGAAGATCTGAAAGTTTCATATTTCTTAGTCTGGAGGTCTTGAATGTTACAGTTTCAGGCTATAACTAGTTACCTTCTAGGCTTTGTAATTAAATGGTCATTATGAAAAGCAGTTACGCTCTTTATAAGTATGATAGCATAGATTCTCTTTTTATTGATTATTATATTTGTTTGTGGACAACAATAAGAGTGAAGTCGGATGCATGATAGAAGTGAAGTCGGATGAGGTGCTTAGGGATAGCCTCACTGTTGAGATACCATTACTTGATGGTTCGGGTTCGACTATTGAGAAGATTCGCGTTGAGTACGAATGGAAACCACCTCGGTGTGATAAGTGTAAGATCTTTGGTCATACTCTGAGTGATTGTCCTAAAGTCGTTGCACCTCCAGTTCAATCTACTAAGTCTGTTAATGATGGTTTCATGACTGTCAATAATAGAAGGAAAGGTAAGCAAGGTGGTTCTACAACTCAGGGTAATAGAGGGTTTACTAAACCAGTTGTGGGTAAGTAGTTTCAGTATCAACCCAAGAAGACTCCAACTGAACCTAATAAGGTGGATGGCACTAAGAAGAGGACTTCTGATGTGCCAAGTACGAGTGGCACGAAGATTTCTACATCTAATCAGTTTGATGCCCTTAATATTGATGATGCGGATGCTTTTGGTACTCCGTCTAATGATAACAACAAGGATGTGGATGCTGGTAGTTCATTGGAAGTTAATGCGGATAAGTCTAATACGACAACTAGTACAATGGAAGTTACTAAGGATGAGTCTAATAAGACAGGTAATACTATGGAAGTTAATGAGGAAGAGTTGAGTAAGGGTTCTACTCCTCTTCTTGAAAAAATTGGAAAACTTGAAAAGTTACTTATTGATGGTAGAGCAACTCTTAGTGGATGATAATGGTCATCCTATCCCGTCGACCTCTGCCACACTAAGAGGTAAACCCATTTCAGAGAGGTGGAAATATTGTGGGTCCTATATCTGAAGACGAAGGTGCCAACCCATTTGAGAAGTCTCTAAGGGATAATTTTAATTAATCGTTTGCAGTAAGTTTCAACAGAAGATTTAACAAGAGATTGATACTAGGATATTATGCGAAACCATGTTATAATCTTCCCGTTTAATTTGAGCTTTTATCATGTTATGGTACCACGCCTTCAATGGGCCCTAGGAAGTAATTCATTTCGTTTTCTTTTAATCATTGATTGGTGGTTTGATCTAGTTTTTAGAAATTAGGAAAGTATCTTGTTATGTAACTTTTAGCTATTAACGGCTGAGATTTGGGACTTAACCCCATATCCATTGTCTAAAAGTTTTTGTTAATATACTTTACCAGGGGTGCAGATTACTCCCCTTTACCAATAAAACATAAGAGTAGTCGTTTCTAATACTCAAATTTGATCTTTTAATGACGTTAATTTTTATAGATCTATTATAGAATCAAATTCATAAAAAATTGGCTTAAGGCGTGGCGGTTTAGAGTAATATGTAAAAGATATTACATTCACAGCATAAAATATAGGCTAGGCTTGATTTATTATTCTGATTACTTACAGACTCCAATTATCCATAACTCAATATAAATTACACAACAAGATTCACTGATAGCCCCTCTACTCAATCAATTCATAAAAATTCAATAATTCTCACTAAACTATATAGCTATCAAGAAACTTCGAGCATCAAGCGCCTATCTCAAAAAACATAAAATATTACCACAAATAGTCCACGAAAGATCAACGGCATACACACTTCTCAGATTGAATCAAATGTCACTCTGTAGAAGCTTGTTCGGCAATCAATTTCTCCAAGTGAACACGACTTCTCCAGAAGTTTCCAGCAAAAGAACCGGTGAACACACCACCGGAAACCATAGGTATGTCCTGAATAATTCCAGATTACGACATTAACACGAGCATACCTATTTTAACCTTCATCAATCAAGCAACAAAGCATCACGGCTAGCATAACTAATCATTTTGCCACAGAACTCAACCAAATGTATATTCAGACAGACAAACCAACCCAATGAACCAAGACGTCCATAACATGTATATAACTAGTATTCAAGACAGATATTAGCAAATATGCTATGGCACTGAAGTCAATCGATAAAGAAGAAAAGATAGATAGTAGAGAGTGACGCTCGTTGTCCGGGAGAAACTGTTACAAAACAGGCTCAAAAACTCATCGCTTTCTAACTCTATAGTAGCACGAATTGATGTACTCAGCGTTAATAGATAGATTGGTGATGTTACTTTTAGTGAAACTGTCACGTTATCATATTAGAGATCAGACTAACGTATCATCTACAGTAATGAATTCGAGATCTAAGAGCTTAATACTCGCGAATGATCAGTTAGATGTCATCGTTATGAATTATTCATTACTGATTCGATCCGAATCTTAATATTCAAATTAATTTATTTTTATTATTTTTCTTGCCAAAATCAGTCCTCGTCCCAATATAGTATCTTCCATTTTCATCTATCAGTTCAGTTATTGTTTAAGTTTGCCTATGTTTATTTCGGGTTTTTTAGGTTGTAATTTGTGTTTATACATGTTATAAAACGCTCATACTAGTATAACATTATAAGATTGAGTCCTAAAATTAAGGGATAATGAGACAAAGTCCTTTAAGTAAAAACGTAATCAGGTTGAATAATAGGTCCTTCAATATCCTGACTTACGAGTATGAGTCGAATGATTCCCAATATATAAAGAGTCTTTAAGTCCTAACATTGTATCAATAGAACAGGAGACATGATATATAATAGCGGGTGCCTCAGGACTTGACACAATAGACAGTTCAGTATAATATAAATATCAAGGAGTAGTTAAATGAAGGGCAAGGTTGCGAAAGCTTTGCAAAAGAATAATTAACATGAATACAATAGAACCTAATTGATGTCCTATATAAACCGCCAAAATCACATATATATGTGACCATTTTAACGGTGATTCATCACTATTCTTAGAGCACTATGAATGATAAAATGGTAAAGTAATGAAATTTCTTTGCACACATGTAGAGGTACACAATCGAAAGTTTAGATACTTTTCACTAATCTAACTTCGCTTCTTTTTTTTTCTAACTTCAGTTATCATAACGCATTACTGAAGGTATCATAAAAACACAAAGATCAAGCGACAAACTTAAAAATGCTCAGAATAAATATAATATGGTCCACAAAGCATTGGCGATCTCAATAAAATTTATTATTTGTTTGCCTTTACGAATAATTTTAGGGATTTGTTATAAGATTAAGCATTATATATAGTATACATGTATTATGAGTGTAATTTGGCATTTTCATATTATAACTAGGTTAAATTTTATGCTCGCTTGTTGTTTCTTTGATGTAACTTCAGCATTAGTGCAGAATTGATCAAGAGAATATATTAGCACTACTATATAGACTATGATAATCAGGAGGTAATGCGTCGGATATTACAAGCATACAATTAAATGGTTAAATGATTACCTTTATTACAGTAAATAATTTAGAAAGTAAGATAATGAGCTAGTTGTAAGTCTTTGAGAATCGAATGCTACTTGAAAATTTAGAATGAATTGTATCACTTGACAATAGTAGAAGGATATCAATAACTCTTTTCATAATGAAAAGAAGAAGGTCCGCGCATCCCAAAGTGTTTTCTTTTTCTATATGTAGAATCATTAGTGAGAAACCAATNCGTTGTATCAATTTAGAAGCAACGATTCATCAAGTATAAATAGATTAAGAGTCTGTAATTCCATATCAGTTGAAATTGAATAAAGATACGATCAATACATATTCAGTTTGTATATTTTTCTGTTGCAAATCGCCTGTCCCAAACACCCTTGTTTCTGCAGTTTTTCCATTTGTTTTTCTGTTACAAACGCACCAAATCAGATAAATCATACCTGTGAAGTCGAAGGCCATTAAACAACAATTTTCACTTATTTATATAACTTCCTTAACAAAAAGAAGAATGTTACAGCTGGAGGTAATAAACTGCACGTTTGCACAAGTGCAAGTGGAGTATCTGTTTGAATTGGCGGACTGTTTTTGCACGAATGAGAAGCTAGCTTGAAAATCTTTTAATGCAGTCATTCGTTTTACTATTTGGCTTTTGTTATTGAGGGATAAAAAGGACATAGTGGTTTGTTCGGATAAATTTTTAGATCAGATTCAAGCCATGTTTCGTCTTGGATTGTATCATTGTAATCAGGAATCTCAATGGTGTTTTATTTTGCTAGGGTGGTGTTGTACTGTAGTTAGCCGTGGGAATCCTGATATTTGGCTTTGATTTCATTTTCTTTTGTAATCTTCTAGCTTTCTGCAAGTTGCTTTATGAACCTTATGTTTTCTGTTCTTTGAACTTAATCACCAGACATATTGTCACTTTTGATTGATTAAAGAAGTTCGTGTTAATGGAATTTTGAGATATAAAGGTCTTAAACAAAAGTTAATTTTTGTTTCGTACTATATTTTGAGAATAAATGTGTACGTGATTGTGTTCCATTTATTTTATACGTGATCTTTGTATTTGTGTTTCCCATTTCAATGAATATTTTTAGCAACTGTATATTTTCATTGCGAACATCTTCAAACGTTTTATATCTTTTATCTAATAAAACCTTTCAAGAGTTTTGTGACATGTGAGTATGTGACTATATTGTTCGTTAGCCCATTTGATGTCCTATTTTGTTGGTCAACTGCAGATATCATTATATAGAAGTGTAATTCACATTTATTCATCTAAAATCAGTCATTCTCAGTAACTTCAGAAACATTTCTATGGGACTTTCAGCTCAGACTTGTTTGGCTGCACTACCACATGCGGCAATGCTTGTTTTGGTTGAATTTTATTTCTTCTAAATTATAGTAGTCGCACAAGATTTTCTTGTAGATTTAAGATAACGCTTTGATTACTTTTAATAAAAGTGAAACGTAAATTTGGTATACAGAACCTATTTGGCTGAGAGAAAATCACATGTAAATTAACTGAGGCAAGGACATATTATTCTAGTACGTGTTATCTTCTTGGAAATCAATTAAGTTGCTGATTAAGTTTGGAAATACATGAAGATATTCATATCTTATGACCTTGATACAACGCACCTTGCAGACTAGCCGTTTGATGGTTACTGATTTATGCTGTTGTTTTTGTGGTACATATGAAATTATTGAGCATTTAATTCTTCTTCTTACAGCATGAAAGAACCAGCAAGCTCTTGAACAGAAAAAAAGCTTTCTAGTTTCACACTTATTGGGGTGTTTTTGAAAGTATGTATATTATTAAGGGGAGCTATATGTAAACATTGAGATTAGGGCAACACTTGGGGGGAGGTTTTACCCTCCTAGGCAAGGTCTCAAGTTCGAGTCTTGTCTAGGGCGATAGGGGTTTCCTCTCGCGTGTGTAAAGGGAAGGGTGCCATTGCCTTCTGGGCTGGACCCAACCTGGTTGTGTGGGCTCGCTACACCTTCTGGGCTAGGAGCCATGTAGCCACAAATTGCCGTTCAAAAAAAAGATTAGTTAGGGTTTTGAATTGCTATTTATACCAAATTAATCTTGTTTCAGTCTTATCTCAGGTGGCTGCAATGACTAATATATTCTGCCCCAATCCAGTTATAGTCCCACATCTCTCCAATCCAAAGTAAGTAAATTCATGTTTTGGTTAATTGATCGTGTTTAGAAATAGATCTTCAGTCTAATGAATTGAAGTTTTTTTTTATCAACATGTTGTGTGATTTTTTGATGCCTGAATTCTGTTATGTATTCATTTCTGACATTTTTGATTGATCTACTGTTTAAGCAGTCTATCAGGATGGGGTCACAACATGATCATTGTTCATAGTAATTCGAGCTTTGCACAACCGGGTATAACCCATCTGCACCTTTCTATGTAGATATAATAGATTTTGCATCTGTTTACTGTTATATGTTCAGATGTATGCAATAAGTAAAGTCATCATGTTTTTCGATCATGAGTAAAATCTTTATTTATTTATTTAGAAAATTTAAAAGTTTATTGATATGTGACTCATAAAGAACAACTTTAGTATGTTATGAATATAGTTAAATACAACCATTTTTTTTGGTTAGATTTTGTTTTGTCGATTCTCTTTCAACTCCTGTAAACAAATTTAACAAATAAAAAACTATACTATGTGATTGTGGTATGTTTATTGTATGTGCGCTTTGATGCTAATTAACACACAAAATATTATTCCCTTGTTTTTACAGCAAAACCGATAGTTATTTCTAGTGGAAGTGAGGCCGATTATGATGATGATGATGCAGGTACAAACTGTTTGTTGTCTGAACTAAATCATTCTAAACATATATTAAAAATCCATATTTCATCCAACAAAAGCTAATACATANTGCCCCAATCCAGTTATAGTCCCACATCTCTCCAATCCAAAGTAAGTAAATTCATGTTTTGGTTAATTGATCGTGTTTAGAAATAGATCTTCAGTCTAATGAATTGAAGTTTTTTTTTTATCAACATGTTGTGTGATTTTTTGATGCCTGAATTCTGTTATGTATTCATTTCTGACATTTTTGATTGATCTACTGTTTAAGCAGTCTATCAGGATGGGGTCACAACATGATCATTGTTCATAGTAATTCGAGCTTTGCACAACCGGGTATAACCCATCTGCACCTTTCTATGTAGATATAATAGATTTTGCATCTGTTTACTGTTATATGTTCAGATGTATGCAATAAGTAAAGTCATCATGTTTTTCGATCATGAGTAAAATCTTTATTTATTTATTTAGAAAATTTAAAAGTTTATTGATATGTGACTCATAAAGAACAACTTTAGTATGTTATGAATATAGTTAAATACAACCATTTTTTTTGGTTAGATTTTGTTTTGTCGATTCTCTTTCAACTCCTGTAAACAAATTTAACAAATAAAAAACTATACTATGTGATTGTGGTATGTTTATTGTATGTGCGCTTTGATGCTAATTAACACACAAAATATTATTCCCTTGTTTTTACAGCAAAACCGATAGTTATTTCTAGTGGAAGTGAGGCCGATTATGATGATGATGATGCAGGTACAAACTGTTTGTTGTCTGAACTAAATCATTCTAAACATATATTAAAAATCCATATTTCATCCAACAAAAGCTAATACATAGGGTTATGATGGTGGTTATGATGGTGATTATACATCTGTTTGTTTTATGATAGCTTCTGAAGCTGAGCGAAAGCGGAAAGGAAAAGCGGTAGATGTTCCCAGAGGAAGTGCAACCGATTCTGAGGATGATGCTGGTATGGATTTTTTTCTTTTCTGAATTAAAATGAACAAAATTGTACTAAACATGTATCAAAAGTCCATATTTCATCTAACACAGGCTCTTACATAAGGTTATAACGGTAATTATACATCTGTTTGTTTTTTTTGTTTTTTTTTTTTTTTTTTTTTTTTTAATAAAAGTAACTGGGATCCCAATAATAACTTTGTATTTGCAGGTGCTGAATTTGAATACGACGACAGACAATTGGATGTCGAAATTGTGGAGCCTTTGGAGAGTTTTATCAACACAAACATTGTTGGACTAACTTTAGATACACATTCTTTACGGACTGTAGCTTGGCTAGAGGTACGTCTCTCTTGTAAAATGGGTATCTGCTTATGCACAAATTTTTGTCTTACAACTTAGTTGGAAAATTACAATTCATGTTAGCAAAATATAGACCCCAAATAAGTATGTCTGAGTTAGACGGAACAAAACATGTTCACTTTTTATAACTAAATCTATTTATTCTTTTGACGACTGCAAATGCTAGTAATTCTTGGTTGTATAAGTCAACTTGATGCTGATGAAAGAATATTTGTCGTTGTTTTTGTTACAGAGTTTAAAATTTTGAAGGAAGTTGGTACTCGATTTGAAAGAGAAGCTACTGAAGGTCCAAATTATAACAAATACTAATCTAATTTTTTAAAATGAGAAGCCAGCCTTTGAGAAAACTTTTGAAGAACTAGGAAACTCATATCCATAGGGTTCCGATTGGTCCTTGGGGTTCAAATTGGTTACACAGACCATAGGCTCAAGGAATGGCACAACCATATCCGTAAGACGGCCCACATCATTCACCCCAACACGCCACAGATGTTGGCTCACTTGGCCAAGACGCGCATCCCTCGCCGCCAATACCTGACCCATTAGGGTTAACCACATCCGCTTGACGAGCCACACCATTCACTCGACGTACTGTCCTGACCCACCACAAACCCTGACCCACTTGGCACAGAAACACCATCCTCGCCAAGTGGGTCAGGGTTTGTGGTGGGTCAGGACAGTACGTCGAGTGAATGGTGTGGCTCGTCAAGCGGATGTGGTTAACCCTAATGGGTCAGGTGTTGGTGGCGAGGGATGTGGGTCTTGGCCAAGTGAGCCAACATCTGTGGCATGTCAGGCTAGTGGGGTGAATGATGTGGGCCGTCATACGGATATGGTTGATCTTTCCCAGGCGATAATATATAGCATATATATAGACGATGTCTTTTGGGTTGCTTTTGTTTAAACCAGGAAGTACCTTCGCCAACAGAAGCATTAGTTGGGTTTTAATAGGCGTCCATGCCTCGATACACATGGGCAGAGCATAGAATCCGTGGGTTCAGTGTCATTGATGGTTCTTCCAGAATCACCGGAAGAGTTGATGAATCTATTTATAGTCGTTGCCAATGTTATTATTCTATGATCTATAAAACGGGTCTTTTATTGCACATAATACTCTATTATGCTTATTCATTTTGCCCATTTTAGTCTTTTTTTGCATCTTTAATAAAAAGATTGGCCCAAGGCCCCATTTGAGTTATTTTGTTGCATTAAAAAGAACTTGATGAATCGGCTTTCCAAATATAGAAACTTAAATACCCAAATGCTGTAAATAGATCACTTCAAATAGAGCGGTTTTCTTAAAAACTGATCTAACAAATAAAAAAAAGGGGGAGGTGTAATAAATAGATCGGTTATTTGGATAAAGGCCGATCTAACTAACTTCTAGTTGTAAATAAGATTAAATAGATTGGTTTTTTCGGAAATAGACGATCTATTTAATTCCCAATGGTTTTAGCGGGATACAAATTTCATTTGCCAAAATTACAATTTTTCATTTGCCGCTTCACCAAAATTTTAGACACACCAAACCCTAAACCACTTCCCCAAAATCACTCACCAGCACCTCACCACTCTCACTGAACAAATCCTAACCTCCATCACCCTCTTCAATAGTCCGGTTTCTCACCTCCACCACCACCACCACCACCACCACCATCGTTGTCGAAGTCCTAATCCCCTAACCCGTATCACTCAGTAGATGTCAATCTTGTACTAACAAAATCTCAACTTTTTCTTCGACAATAGACTGATCCTACAATAGTACTCATCAACCATCACCATTAACAAGGAAGCCCTGTTATAATAATTCTTGAAAGTCAATTATTATACTTTCCTCCACTCTATGTAAGTTAAGATTTGAACTTCGTGCATAGTATATTGTAAATCTGTTAATGAATTGTTTATTAAGATTTTTTCTTGTAATAAATTTTAATTCCATAGTTTTTGATGACTTGTTTGGTTAAGTTTTAAATTTGCATTGTTTGCCTAATTTTGTGAAAATACCCAAATGTCCTGACGTTTTGGTTGTGTATACATGTGTTTATGCCAGTAAACTACTTGGGTTAAAGTTGTGTATTCATGGCTGAAATTACTTGGGCTAAAGTTGTGTATACATATGTATATGTCTGTAAAGTACCCAACTTTTTTTTGTTTATGATTTTTTTTATACATAGAGCTCTATTGTTGAAAGTAAAGTGCATATAATTGTTTTAATCTCTTATTTACTAGCTTTGTTTATGACAGTAATTTGTCTCAAGGTTGAGTAAGTTCTTTAGTTCAGATCTGAAAACTTTATCTATTGACTAACCAATAATTATAGTAGTAATTCCAAGTTAAATAGTAGTATAATAAGAAGTGCTACACCGGGGATGTGAAATTGTCTTTGGACTTCATTTTTATCTGTGACCGGGTCTAGAAATTTGATTTTTGCTCACTCCTCTGAAAATATTCCCTCATTTATTGTGACGATTTTTCAATTTCCATTTCGTTACAGCTATGGGACCACAAGTTTGCTTGTTCTTTTGATAAACAGAATTTTGAGGACCGTTATCCGTTGATGAAAGCTCTTGTTACCTCAAAGCGACCTGAAGACATACAACGTGGGATAGAAATGATTCAAGGTGAACATGTGATCAATTTATCGATCTTTATTTCAGCTCCACGTAGATAATAATATTAACTAGTTTGAAAGTTCAGTTTCTAGTGCTTAATTAGCCGGACATGCTCTTTTAAATTAATTGTTTACCTCCTTATGATTGGGATGAGGAACAAGTCTTGGAGATGTTCGGACTGTTTAACGTACAAAAAGAAAATAAATATGATCACTTTTTTTCCAGTCGGTTTATGTGGTGCTTAGCAAAGTAGCTAGTAAGTTATTTTTTTTTAATGCGATTTTTTACTTGGTTGCAACAGGTTCATCGCCATTCACTACTGATTCCAGGAAAAAAAAATACGTATTTATTCGCTGTTGGGTATTTTAGAAGTGGAGACCACCCAAAAAGCGCAACCCTTGTCGATACTTGCCTGGAGGTATGTAATTATAAAAGAAAACCAGACACAACAGGAATACAACACTCAAATTGTGACTCTTACCTCTTGTTTTCTTATATACATTGCAGTGAAGGAAATTCTCAGGTTATGCGCTGCGGAAATGTTGGTGACATTACACAAGATCCCTGCGTTTGGTTACATTGAAGACAATCTTTCTAAGGTAGCTACACTCATAGGGAAGCTAAAAAGGGCGGCGTTTTCGACAATGATGCTGTTGCAAGAACCATATTGCAGGTCTGGAATAAAGGTTTGTATTTCCAAAAACACTTACGGCTGCCCAGGCAGCTGCGTTATATGATTAGGCGAAACTGATTTTAGATATATCATCAGCCTCCCTTCAACAGTGTAAACCATCTCCATCTGCACTGTTTGACACTTCCATTTTCACCCAGGTGTGCAGATGTAGAACTTGTTGAGCGCCGCATTCGAGATTATGAACAAGGTGGGTGACTTTGTGATTATTATAAATAGGGAGAATACATTTTTAAACGTTTTTTAAGGAGAATATATTATGGTTTGGTGTACAGGGAGATTGTATCAAGTATCAAGGTGCGTGTCCGTATGTTCACTGGGAGTTGCCATATTTTTTAGCTCTTCCGTTTCTTTATGTGACTTCTGTTATTTTTTTTTTTAATATTTGATTTTTGTTTCTTTGACCTACAGTTTCAGTTTGTTCTTCGGGAATTGTCGTCATCTCCAGTTCCAGCATCTTGCTGCAAAGCTTTGCTACAAGCATATCGTACGTGTTTTACAGACAAAATTTATTAACAAGGGCTTGTAATTATAGAAACTATTATCAAACTCACACGTATTACATCTTCCAGCTGCTTGTAATTATAGAAACCACATGAGTCTTCGAGCTGTTGCTGCTTGTACATATGTCGCCACTACTTCTTCGACCCCTTTTGGCTGGTGAAGTTGATCTTGACAGTGAGTTCGATATGGGTGGCGATGGATCTGCTTAACTTATGCAAGCAGCTGCAGTAGCTAACCATGCTCAAGCAATCATTATCACCCTGCTAGAGGAATACGACGATATATTTGGGGTACGCCCAATGAATTTTCTTACTTCTTGCATCTTATTAGTATTTCCTTTTTTTTTTGAAAAAGTTGCCATAATCTTCTATTTGAACATGAAGGAAGGGGCCATGCTATCAGATCTGTACTCTGACTCATACGAGAGTGGAAGTGAAAGGGAAGAGCTTAGCGATGACTATGAGGATGAGGACGACGAGGATGGTGATTACTTATCTGATGGTTCTCGTGATTCTGAACATGCATCGAATACTAGTGAGGATGATGGCAACAACTATCAAAAGAAAGAGGTTTGAGTTTCACTATTTATCTACGTTGTAAACCATTCTCTGAGTATTGTATTATGTTTGCAATTGTCGTTTTTAGTGAATTAGTTGTTGTGCAACTTAGATGTTGATCTTTATCTAAGTTATTTGTACTAGAATATTATTGTGTATGGTAATGGAATTGCAATTCAGGAAAAATCTCGCACTTTTGTATATGATTAAATTATGTGAAAATCAATTTAATGTATTATTATTTTTTTTTTAAATCATAGCTATTAACTAGATCGGTTATCTAGTTTAAAACCGATCTAACTACCCTCAAAAACCAACATTAAATAAATCAGTTATTCGTTATTAACCGAACTTTATGAAATGTTAAAAAGATCGGTTTTGAACCGATCTATATATGTACCTGCTCATAAAGATCACCCTTGTATAGATCGGTGGGTTACCGATCTATATAAGGCTTTCTAACCGATCTATATGGCTTTTTTTGTAGTAGTGTNTTTTCTGATGATTACGCTGCCCAGTTTCTTGATTTACCTGGGAAATTGGAGGAATTTAACAAGATGTTTGATTTTAAGGTCCAAGGCAAGTCGAGGAAGTAATATGCGATGTTGATTCGTGCATGTTTTTTCTTTCATGGTTGTTCTAGTTTTTAGTAGCTAGTTGTTCATTTATGGCATGTCATAAATGTTCTAGTGGTTGTTCAAGCGTTTGCTTGAGGTTAATGTGGTACTTCAGCCACATTCCATTGTACTTTAAAAGTTTATTTGGTTAATATATTTTACCAGGGTGGAGATCCCTTTACCCAAAAAGAGATGGGTTATAAATGTCTCAAGCAAGACACAAAATGACTCGAATGTAAAGAAAAAGTTAATTATTTTATATTTGTACATAAAAAATTATCATCTTCGAAATGCCAGCTTTAAAGGGTCTCCGAACAAAAAATGACCCAAATGAAAATACATTTGCTAAAATTGGACAAAAGAAATAATAGATTGGATATATGCAACGAGAAAATATATATATATATATATATACACTATTAAAAAGTTGCATCAAATATTTTAGATGTAATTGAAGTACAACGGAGCATGTAATAAACTAAAAAAGAAATAGATCAATTGGGTCAAACAAGTCAAAACTCATCCAAAGTTTTCTCAAAGGCTTCTTATTTTTTAGAACTAGATTAGTATTTGTTATAATTTGTACCTTCACCAGCTTCACTTTCAGATCGAGTACCAACTTCCTTCAAAATTTTAAACTCTGTAACAAAAACAACGACAAATATTCTTTCAACAGCATCAAATTGGCATATACAACTAAGAATTACTAGCATTTGCAGTCGTCAAAAGAATAAATCAATTTAGTTATAAAAGGTGACATTGTTTTGTTCCGTCTAACTCAAACAGACTTATTTGGGGTCTTTATTTTGCTAACATGAATTGTAATTTTCCAACAAAGTTGTAGGACAAATATTAGTTCATTAGCGGATATCCATTTTACAAGATATACATAAATCGTTTATGGCGATTTGATTAAATTATTAAAGTTGCTTAAACTTTCATTTTGAACAAATCATCCAATAGTAGTTTCTGCGCTGTGTCTTATTTTGAACAATAGACATATATAATTTTAGTTTTATGGTTTCTAACAATATACGTAACTGAAGACAAGAAGGCTTTTTTTGTTAGTTAGGGAAAAGTTGCTCTTTCTTGGGTTTTGTTGCTAACTGAATTCCGATGATGTAATTCTTTTATTATATAAAAGATTGGCCTTGAGGTTCATTCCTCAAGACCGGTGTTTTTTATGCATGTTGGTCCTCATATAGTGACTTATGAGAATATAATTAGTATCGTCTTTCTATGCTTGTAAAGGAATGTCTTCACGTATGTTTTATGAAAAAGTCGATCATGTTTGTAAGCTTCATGTGTTTAGATAAATTTGATCACTTGTCGAGTTCATATTTTTTATTTTCTCTTTCATAGCCTTTCTAATGGTTAAAAAATATATGTTATGTTTTCATTATGTACTATTTTGTAGTTTGAGCATGTCAAGATTAAAAACATATATATGTTACAGTTGCTTAACAAAATGCATGAATTATTTCGTTATTTGTCTATTTGGGCGTGAAAGGCTATACGAAATATAAGGTTGAGCGGAAGAAGGTAGCATACACTATTGAGATGTTTCTATTCTAATGTTATCGACAAATTCATCAACATGTCTCTTTATGTTTCTACTCTAAATGAAAATGGACAAAATTATTTTATTCAACATTATGCTATTCTTTACTTACTTGAATATGTGTTTGACTATCTATATTTTTCAATTGCAAACAATTTATTTTCCAACCAAATATACTAATTTGTTTTGTTTTTTGCCGCTTATTTTGTAATATAAAAACAATATCTATATCTATTTTTGTTACCATTCTTTTAATTACATGTGAATTTTACGGGTGTTTTAGCTAGTTCAATATATGTCAAACTAAAATGACCAGACTTTACAAGTTTGTAAATGTCTTAAATGATCGAAGTTATCATAAAATAAACAACAGATGGTCAAAATTTTATAAAGTATTAATAAAAAACCAGATAAATCATAATAATACTACTACTAGTCAAGAGTGGCTCCACGGAGCAGGCCGGACTGTTTTAGGTGCACACTCTTAATTAGGCGTCCAATAAAAGATTATTTATTCAATCAAGTGGCTTGTGCTTCCGTTATACATATATATAAGCTATATTTAGCAACTTTAGTTTATATTCTCTCTATACACTCAAATTTAGTTAATTTAGCAAACTTGTATGTGGCTATCGTGGTAGATATTTTACCTACTGGCTTCAACCAACTCAGTTTTTAATCATACACGTTTATAATCTATTTTACATGGACTAAAAAAAAAAGGAATATTGTTTGGGGGGATGAAGGCATGTCTTTAGTCTTCTTGCTATGCCTAGGCCTTGCTTAATCTCATAAATTATGTTGCTATTAGATGATATTAACTCTATAAAGACAAAATACAATATGCGGTCTTAAAAAATCAATTATCAATTAGCAACAATATACAAACATATTGTTTATAAATGTTTATTTAAGTAACCTCATAGCATAAATAGTTTCATATTTCATATTTAAAATTATTGGGATGTATGTGAAAGTATGTATATTCATAAGGGGAGGTTACTGGAACATTGAGATGAGGGCAACACTAAGAGAAGTTAGGGTTTAGCTATTTATATGAAGCGAATCTTCTTTCATTCTTATTTGTGGCTGCAATGACTAATATGTTTTTCCCCAATCCAGGCATAGTCCCACATGCCTCCAATCCAATGTAAGTAATTTTCATACGTTAGTTATTTGATTGTGTTTAGAAATAGATCTACAATCTATTGATTTGAGGTTTATTTTTTCAACATGTTGTTTCATTTTTGATGCCTGAATTCTGTTATATATCATTTCTGACATTTTTGATTGATCTAATGTTTAGGCAGAGGATGGGGTCGCAACATGATCATTGTTCATAGTATTTCGAGCTACACACGCACACGGGTATAACCCATCTATAACTTGCTATCTAGCTATTTTAGATTTTGCATCTGTTTAATGTTATATATTTAGATGTTTTCTATAAGTAAAGTCATCATGGTTTTCGATCATGGGTAAAATTTTTTATTTGTTTTTTAAGAAAAGTTAAAAAGTTTATGAATATTTATTCTCTAATTAAGGTCTTCATAAGAAAATCTTTTATTACTTCTATAAAAATTAAAAGTTTATTGACAGGTGCATCTCATAAAAAATAACTTTAGGATGTTTTGAATATTGTTAAATACAACCATATGTTTAAGATGTTAATTGAGCTAGCTTTTGAACCAAAAAAAATGAGCAGAGGCCATTGCTGCTGTTGGAGATGATGTCTTCAAAGTAGCCAGAGTCAGAATGGATGTCTGTGAAGGTGATTCCTTTTTGCTTAAGCTCAATTAACGCTAGAATAATTTATACCAATGGGCTTCTAAATTAGCGGTACTGTTGGCAATATATTTGATTTTGATGATCAATTGAATATATGGGAAACAAAAATGACCAGACTTTACAAGTATGTAAAGGTCTTGAACGATATAAGTTATCATAAAAGAGATTAAAGATGTCCAAAGAAATTAAGACTTCATTTAATAAACAGTATTTATAATGTTAAAAGAGGACTACATCTGGCTGGGCTTTGCTCAGTTTCGGCCTGGACATGACTGGATCAGAACCAGGCTTCGGGCTCGAATAGCTCGGCCCGGTTTTGTTTATACCCTATTTTGTTTTGTTTATATAATCTCATTTAAATTTTCAGGCTTCATGTTGTCATGCTGCAACACATGATCACAATGAAATTTTACGATACTTCTAAAGTCTTTGCCCGAGAGACTGCGATAACTTATCCGCCTACACAGCTTTCATGTGGTGAAGAATATGATTTTCAAGCTAAGAAGTGGCGACAAATTCCTAATATGTTGCCTGGAGGTGGTACGGGTTCAACGGCTCCACCACTACTTGCAGTAGTGGCTAATGAGTTATATGCTGCAGATTGCTTAGCTATGAAAGTGAAAAATGTTTGGGTGAACATATGAAGGTTACCCGAAATGGATAATAGCATGGGCGGATGGTGAATTGCATTAAGGGGATATGGGCATTAGGTGATCGTACATTTCAGGAGTCAGAATCAGGTTTTCTAAAATCCTTGCATCTGCACCTAAAGTTGTAACCAGCCCCAACACAAGAGTTTGGCCATGAAATTAAACATGTTGTAAAAAAATACAAGAACCAGATGAATATATTATGACAACCATATCCATTACCTTTTGGTTATGCTAATTTGTGCATACTTTATGTTGAAACTTCTACGTATCAAATTAATCAACTCGGATGTTATAGGGCAGAAGAGAAGGATGGATATGTCTAATAATCTTGAACCTTTAGACACCTTTCATAAGATTGGTATTGTGACCCAAAGTTGAGTGGTAAGCAAACTGATCAAGAAGGAAAAACAACGCTGCAAAATACTTCGTATGTCTTACTGCAAGAATTCCACATACAGAACCGTTTTTCATAGTGATACGATCATTGTTATAATGTTTTGTGATAGTGAAGAAACTTATTTATACAAATTAAGAACAAGTATAGGATATGTAATGAAGATTGTTACATACAAATTTGTGTTATATGGTAGTTGTGTTAACTTTTTGATGGACGGCATGGTTCTGTTCATATCTTGTATTGATCTTTTTTTCCCTTGTTGCTAAAAAAATTGCAACTTTATTAACAATTTCGTTGCTAAAATTAGATGCTAAATGCACAATATAGCAATGATTTTTCTGTTGTTGTTAAAATAATTGTTGCAAATGGCATTTTTTCTAGTAGTGTATGTTTTCAAGTTGGTGCTAATTTGATTAGAATTATTAAGCATTGAGAACATGTTTCTTGATCACTTCAGTATTCAAACTAATTTATATGTTATTAGGCATCTGACAAAAACTGCCACGTACAGTAGTGAACACTTGTTGAGGGTTCCGGCTGCGTGGAGAAGAAGGCACCTAGGAGACGCTGACAGAAAGTTCCTGGTTGTGCAATAACGTATGCATCAACAACACCAGATGACAGTGATAATGAGTATATTATCATCCCAGCCTTTCTATTCTGGATATGTGCGCCTTATGACGTCTCAGGTGGCTCACAAACACGGTTTTGGGTGGCAGACACAGAAAGAAAACAAAGCATCGTACAGCAATTTTTCGACGAAATACGCATCTAAAGGCATATTTTCAAAGTGTGGCTGCGTAATAATAAAAACGTACCCGCCGTTAATAGCAAAAATGGCTACGAATTTTATGCTACTAGGCTATATCTCAAATCATGACCGGGGGCTGTATATTAAGTATATCAAATCAACGCCTGCTATACAGTGGAGTGGGTTGAATATCAATTTTTTTTTAAAAGAATTTTAGACTCAAAATTTCCAGATCCCTTACATATAAGGAATCGGTTATATATAGTGAAAAGAATTAAAGAACTAAACAGTGAGATAGAGAGACTACGAATAACCGAAGCATCTTTCGCTTAATTTAGAAGAGATCTATACTTTTTAATTCATGCCCTAGGTTTCATTTCCATTCCGGTGTTTGTAATCTCATTCAATCTAGCTTTATATTGTACGAAATGAATCTTAGTATGTTAGTCACTGTATAACTAATTTCGTCCATTGCAAACATGTTTTTGTTTGTCCATAGCATTTCAAGCTTCATTTTTCTTGTTACTTATTGAAAGTGAAAAATGTTTCAATAATATGCAGATTGCTTAGCTATGACAATGCAGATTGCTTAGCTATGAAAGTGAAAAATGTTTGGGTGAACATAGGAAGGTTGCCCGAAAGTGCTAATAGCATGCGCTGATGGGGAATTGCATTCAGTGGATGTGCGCATCAGGTGACCGTACATTTCAGGAGTCAAAATCAGGTGTTCTAAAACCTTGCATCTGTACCTAAACAAGGAACCAGCCCCAACACAAGAGTTTGGCCAAGAAATTTAACATGTTGTAAAAAAAATACAAGAGCCGGGTGAATATATTATGACGACCATATCCATTATCTTTTGGTTATGCTAAATTATGCATACTTTATGTTGAAACTTCTAAGGATCAAATAATTAACTGGGATGTTTAAAGGAAGAAGAGAAGGATTGATATGTCAAGTAATCTTGAACCTTTAGACCCCTTTCAGAAGATTGATATTGTGACCAAAAGGTGAGTGGTAAGAAAACTGATCAAGAAGAAAAAAGAACGCTGCAAAATACTAGAGCACAGTTTTTTTATAGTGATCCTATCGTTGTTATAATGTTTTGTGATTGTGAAGAAACTAATGTATACAAATTAAGAACAAGTATGTGATATATGTAATGAAGATTGTTACATACAAATTTGTTTTATATGGTACTTCCATTTTGATGGTCGGCATGGTTCTGTTTATATCTTGTATTGATCTTTTTTCCCTATTTGTGCTCAATGTTTTCAAAATGGAGTTAATTTGATTAGCGTTATTAATTAGGGAGAACGAGTGTCTTGATATAACTTATTCAAACTAATTTTTACGTTATTAGGCATCTGACATAAACCGCCACGTACAGTAGTGGACTCTTGTGGAAGGTTCTGGCCGGGTGCAGATGAAAGTACCTTGGAGACACTGACAGAAAGTCATTGGTTGTGCAATTGTTAGAACCTAGGCATCAACAACACCAGATGACAGCAATAACCAGTATATTATCATCCAAGCCTTTCTATTCTGGATATGTGAGCCTAATGACGTCTCAGGTGGCTCACAAACAAGGTTTTGGGTGGCAGATCCAGAAAGAAAACAAAGCTGCTGTACAGCAATTTTGCGACAAATTCAGGATCAAAAAACCCACCTTTATTAGCAAAAATGGCTACACATTTTATGCTACTAGGTTATATCTCAAATCATGACCGGGGACTGTATATAAGTTGTATCAAACCAACGGCTACTATACAGTGGAGTGGGTTGAATATCATTTTATTTTTCAAGTATTTTAAACTCAAATTTTCCACATTCCGTACATTTAAGGAATCGGTTATGTATAGTGAAAAGAACTAAAGAAGAATATTAATTACCATTAGACCCGCCATAAATGGATAGAATAACTGAGCCATTCTCTATCTCGAATTGCCCCACGATTTTGCCAAAACAGTGAGATCTGAAGAGAGACTACCAATAACCAAACCACCCTCCGCTTAATTTGGAAGAGATCTATACTTTTTAATTCATGCCCTTTGTTTAATGTCCATTCTGGTGTTTCTAATCTCATTCAATCTAGCTTTTTATTGTATGAAATGAATCTTAGTATATTAGTCACTGTAAAATTATTTTCGACCGTTGCAAAATGTTTATGTTTGTCCATAGCATTTCAACTTTCAAGCTTCAATTTTTTTGTTACTTATTGGTAGTCATGTACATTGACCAGTTTTGACCAAACCGAAACCGGTTTTGAAATCCGAACCGGTTTTGGTCAATAGTAAAAAACCGGTTTGGCTAAAAACCGGTTAGTGTTCAGTTTGGATTTAGAGAGGGGAAACGCAAACCGGTGGTAACCGGTTCGTGCCAGTTTGTAATGGTATTGTTGAAAAAACCAGTTGAATCCTTCTATTCATTTATTTGGTGAGCACGATCATGGCTAAAAAATCGGTTTTTTCAAGCCGGTTCAGTTTTAAAAAAAATCAAACCGGTTGCAAAGGTCTACTCCCCAAACCGGTTGGAAACCGCCGGTTTTTGCCAAAACCGAACCGGTTGACCGGTTTTGGGTTCATATTTTTGGGTTTCGGTTGCAGTTTCTGGTTTTTTATACACGCCTACTTATTGGGTTATGGACATTGAACTTTATTATGAATTCACATGCTATGTTGTTATCTCGGTCAAAAATCTCGTATCGTTCAAGGTACGATATTTGAAATATCGGTTTTCGCGGTGAGATATCGGTGAGATATCGGTTTTTATATTTGTAGGATATTATATTATATTATATATATATAATAGGCACCAATAAGGAATTGACAAGTGTAATTTTCATTTAAAAGAAAATGTAAACTCTTAATAAATGTTTAAGGGTATTAAGGGTATTTCATAGTTCAAAAAAAAAGAAAAAAAAAGAAAGGGTATTTCATTGTACCAAAGTTACAGCATAAATCTCAGCCATCCTACTTTTTCTATCATAACTGTACATCTATTTCTCTCTCATCCCATCAAGAGCAAAACAATTTGAATTTCAAGATAAAAAATCAAACACCAATAAATTGATTCATCAACTCCAAAAACAATAATAAAATTGTT
The DNA here is from genome assembly GCA_014162995.1 of Artemisia annua. Classification (NCBI taxonomy): domain Eukaryota; kingdom Viridiplantae; phylum Streptophyta; class Magnoliopsida; order Asterales; family Asteraceae; genus Artemisia; species Artemisia annua. Next base: position 22,507 of record LBNU01003949.1, on the reverse strand, counting down.
CATATAACACCAAAATCATCAAAAACTAATCAAAATTGCAAACTTGGTCGGATTTCAGATCCGTCATTGGAACCATGGTCATATTTCAAAGGGGAAGAATCATGGTCGGATTTCAGTGAACTCAAGATCCGACGTGTAAGTTATTTGCTAATTGGGCTGCCAAAAAAAACCAGAAAAGTCAAAGTCAAAATATCGCCGATTTCAAAATCTCGCAATTCCAAAATATCGTCCAAATATCGTCAAAATATCGCGATATTATCGGATCCGATATTTTGGAGCGATATTTTGATCCGATATTTTTTTTAGGTCCGATACACGAGATATCGACGAGATATCGCCGATATTAACTACATAGTTCACATGTGAATCTTGTTACTTTTAAGTTACTCTTTATATATTTGAGTTGCTTTCTTTTCATTCATGAATGCTGAAGTTTGTGGTTGACAAATATGTTGTTTCTGAGACAATGATGAACCAGGTTGGGTCCCGGGACACCTATGGATTCTTGTAAAAATCCTAAATTTTGTGAAATGCACCTGGTTCATAAAATAGATGTTTATAGTAATGTTTATTTTTTGTATATGCACCAGGTTATTTTTTAGTCATAGTTTCGTCACATTCTGACATATCCGAACACCCTTTAACCGCTCCTGCGAATTAACCCAAACATCCCTTAAAATGATGTTGAAGCAGCCTCGCATAAACACCACTTAAACTGCTGCAACAGCCATAGCCAAACATCCGTTAAAGCTCCACGTGTGCAGCTGACAGACCCAGCAACCCAAAAAAATGCTATTGCCACAACCAAACCCAATAATTTGCAGTACACAGACCCAAAAACCCAGTAAATGGATTCTGCAAATCACAAAATTAAACATCCCTTATTTTAAATTCTGTGCAGCAGATGACCCAAACACCCCTTATTAAAATAATAATCATCTTATGTTTGTTTATACATTTGTATAAAATTGCGTATACGCTTAGAGGGTGTATTGCCATAGCCAAACATCCGTTAAAGCTCCACATGTGCAGCTGACAGACCTATTAACCCATAAAAATGCTATTGCTACAACCAACCCAATAATTTGTAGTACACAGACACAAAAAAAAACAAAAAGATTGAATAAAATAAGGCACCCAAATAAAAATATCACACAAAATAAAAAAAATGAAAAAAAAAGAAAAAAAAAAAAGCCACTAAAAGGTGTTAAGACATTGATTGCCTCTTAGTGTCTCTTAATGACATGAACAAACAAAGACATGTTTGGGCCAAACATCTAACCGTATCTGAATAAGTTAGATTAAGAGGCTGTTAAGGGGTAATTTTGAGGGAAAAAAAAAACCTAACATTTATTCTATAGAACTGAAACTTTAAATATTATATAGAATATATTTCAACTATTCAAATTAAAGCTCCTTAAGTTGTAACTGATGGGAGGAAAACAGATGGAGGGGCAATAAGACGTAAATGTGATATCACATGATCAAATACTTTGTTTCTTTGAATGTCTTCACATCTAAAATACATATTGCTCTTTTAGACTAGCATTTGTTCCATGGAACTTAATTAAATGCCTTCACATCTAAAATATTGCTCTTTAAGACTAACATTTATTTCATAGAACCGATTTAAATACATTCATATCCAAAATACGTATTACTCTTTAAGACTAACATTTATTTCATGAAACTGTATTAAATGCCTTCACATCTAAAAAAGTTGCATCAAATATTATAGATGTAATTGAAGTCCAACAGGTCAAGCATGTAATAAACTAAAAAAGAAATGGATCAATTGGGTCAAACTTGTCAAAACTCATCCAAATTTTTTCTCAAAGACTTCTTATCTTTTAAGATGAAATTAATATTTGTTATACTTTGCACCTTGAGTAGCTTCACTTTGTATCCTTTCATCAGCATCAAATTGACATATACGACCAAGAATTACTAGCATTTGTAGCTGTTAAAAGAATAAATCGATTTAGTTATAAAAAGTGAACATGTTTTAATTTGTTCCGTCTAACTCAGACTTACATATTTTGGGTCTCTATTTTGCTAACATGAATTGTCATTTTCCAACAAAGTTGTAAGACAAAAATTAGTGTATAAGCGGATAGCCTTTTACAAGAGAGATGTGAATTGTTGATGGCGATTTGATTAATTATCAAAGTTGATTTTACTTTCATTTAGAACAAAGACATTGCAACCGTCCATTTGTACTTTCTGTATATTATTGTGCACAACAGACATATATAATTTTAATTTTATGGTTTCTATCAATATATGTAACTGAATATAAGTGAGGGAAAAGTTGCTCTTTCTTGGGTTTAGTTGCTAACTGAATTTCGATGAAAGTACAACCTCTAAATTTAAGAATTTTAATGGTGACTTTTTAATGAACGAATCACATTCATTCATATGTTATGTTTTCATTATAATATTTTGTAGTTTGAACTTGTCAAGATTAAAAAGATAGATAAGTTGCCGCTGCTTAACAAAATGTATGAATTATTGCCTATTTGGACGTGAAAGGCTATATGAATTTTACACTATCTAGATGCATAGCAAATGATCATTAAGTTACCGACGGATTCATCAACATGTCTCTTAATGTTTCTACTCTAAATCAAAATGGACAACATTATTTTATTCTAATTTATGTTATTTTTTACTTACTTGAATATTTGTTTGACTATCTTTATTTTTCGTTTGAAAATAATTTCTTTTTCAAACCAAATATATAATTTGTTTTGTTTTGTCCGCTTATTTTATAATATATAAACATTATCTATATCTATTCTTGTTACCATTGTTTTAATAAATTTCACGGGTGTTTTAGCTAGTTCAATATATGGCAAATTAAATTGACCAGACTTTACAAGTTTGTAAAGGTCTTACATGATCGAAGTTATCATAAAAGAAACTACAGATGGTCAAAATTTTATAAAATATTAGTAAAAAACATAGAAAGATATGAGAAATCATAATAATACTACTGCTAGTCAAGAGTGGCCCCACAGAGCAGGCCTGACAGTTTTAGGCGCACACTCTTAATTAGGCTTCCAATAAATAATTATTTATTCCATCAACTGGCTTGTGCTTTCGTTATATATATATTTAGCAACTTTAGTTTATATTCTCTCTATACACTCAAATTTAGTTAATTTAGTGAGCTTGCATGTGGCTATCGTGGTAGATATTGTGTTTAACCATACAAGGTAATCTATTTC